>RJWM01026614.1:0-27845 GCA_004363535.1 Dasyprocta punctata
CAATAAACCAAGAGACCTTGTTCCTGTGTGCTAAGTGCATGCGATTCTGAGGCTCTCTCTTGAGTTTGTGACTTCTGGCCCGACACCCTCCCAAGCCCCCGAGACTGCTGGGAGGCTGTGTGGTTCAGGTTCAGGCTGGGGCCGCGTCCCTCTCCTGGGTGCCTGCCTCTCAGGACATATTTCCTCATTTTGCCCTGCCCACCCTGCTTACTCCTGAAACCCCACGCTACAAGCGGAGGTCTTTCCCGGGCAGTGTTGAGTTCAGGTTTCCGAGCAGAGGGGCTTCGCGCCAGGTCTGAGGGAAGGGGGAGTTCGCCTTTGTCCTCAGACTCTGGGACCCCCTCTGCTCCCTGCTCGGGGAGACTTACTTCCTCCCTTCCTCTCGGGGAAGGTGGATGGCTTGTATATTTCATGGCAATAAAAATCTCTGCAATCAGGAGCAACACAGAAGACAGGAAATCTTGCGTCACCTCGGGGCTGTCGGCGGAGAAGAGTCCGGGGCGCCTGGCTGGTCCTTCCCGTCCCGCCCTGTCTCCTTCGTGAACCACGCCAGGCTCCCTGCGTCCTCTCCCCAGTCCGGGTCCCACGCCCTACCTCCTGTTTTAGGAACAAAACCTATCCCGCGATGCCCATGCTGCGGCCGTTTTCTCTTGGTTCTCGTGTTGGTTTGGATGTGGGTTTTTCAAAAGATCATGCCAGACTCTAAGCCGTGCCTGGCGTCCGTGAAAGCCCAGCGTCCGTGGGAGGTGCCTCCGGGGACTTTGCTTGCGCTTGGGCCAGAGGTGGGAACCCAGCGCGTTTTCCAGCTGTCTCTTCCCATCGTGGGATCCAAGAGGCTCCGGCATTAAGTTGGAAAAGTGGCTGGATTTTTTAAAATGTGCAGCCAGCTATATCAAAATTCAGATTTTAAAGGCAGTCCTCATCTCGAGCTGTCGTATGGGAGAACCGTGCCCATGTCGGTCTGCGTTCCCATTCCGCAGAGCCTTGCTCTGACAGAGGCGTTAGACGGGAGGAACAGGTGGCTGGGAGGCCGGGGGCACTCGACAGCGTGGCTGGGGTGACCTGAGGGGGGCCCCGCCGGCCACACCGCTTGGCACTAAGTGTGCTGACTCCGCTGTGCCCGGGGCGTGGGGACGCAGCACCAACCTGGGTTCTGCCAGCGTCTGCAGCCAGGGCCACCAACCACTGGCCCGGCCCCGAGTCCCGGTGAGGCTTTGACCCTGCCTGCCGCAGCCACAGACCTTGCGGGGCTCCTCCAGCGGCAGGGATGCCCGGGCCCTCCTAGGCCAGACACACGTTCTGGCAGGACCAGCCCCTCCTGCTCCCAGGGGCCGGCCCAGGACAGACAGACAGACACAGGCATGGGAGCCAAACGGCAGAGATGCGCCCCAGGGCCGTGAGGGGCCTGTGCCTGGGGGGACCCCCCTCTCCCGTCACCCTGGCACTCTGGGCTGGCTGTGTGTCCCAGCTCCGCCCACGGAGCCCCGCCCCGCCCACACACGGCTGTCTTCCTCTGTGACGCTGGTGCCGTAGGACAGAGTGCCTGCCCTCCCCTAGCGTGGCCTCGTCGGAGCGTGGGTCCCCCTGCCGTGAGCACTGGTCAGGTCACAGCCCGGTACCGGGGCTGGCACTGCAGCCTGAGAATGTGGGGAACGTGGCTCAATGCCAGCCCGTGCTCTGCTGCCCATCTTCGGACCCCCAGGCCCCAAGCTGCCCCTCGCTCCGCCAGGCCTCTGCCCCGAACCTCGCCCTCCTGTCCCCCTTCCCTGTACCCCAGGGACACTGGGTGGCGCCTGCTCCAGGAGCCTCGCTTGCTGCCGGTTCACCTCGCTGCTTGGTGGAGCTAAAGGCAGGAAGGGAGGAGCTGGTGCTTTTTTTTTTTTTTTTTTTTTGGTACTGGGGATCAAACTCACAACCTTGCTTAGGTTGCTGAACTAAATCCCCAGCCCTGTGTTTTGAGACAGGGTCTCACTATGCAGTTCAGGCTGGCCTTGAACTCACTTTGTAGCCCAGGCTCGTCTCAAACTCACAACGCTCCTCCTGCCTCAGCCTCCCGAGTGCTGGGATTAAAGGTGAGCTCCGTGCTCGCCCCTGTGCTTCCGTGACTGCGGTCTCATCCTCAGAAGACGCGTGAGGGCGGTGCCAGGTGCCCCTTCCCAGACGGTGGGAACCACGGCTCAGGACGGAACTGGGAACAGAACGCACAAAAGGAAAATAGAATGCAAAGCGAGCGGGGGCTGCTGGGATCTGGCGCGGACCGGAAGCGCGCCCTGCCCCGTGGGAGTTGGGAGGCCCTGCTGGGCCCTCGCTGTCTTTCTCGGGCTCTCACTCGCCGCCTCCTGTGTGGTCCTCCCTGGCTTCCCGCTCTTCCTTGAAGGCAGCACTGCTCCAACCGGTCCCGGCCTTTCACAGCACAGCGCGCTCTGTGTGGCGCCCCGACACCCCTGGGACCCTTTCCGCTGCACCTTAGAAGCACTTTTGCTGCCGTAAGATGTGGCTGTTTGCTGTGCATTCATCTGGAACCATCCCCAAAGCAGGTGCACACGCGCACACACGCGCACACGCGCAGAGCAGCGAGTGAAGTGTGACCACTGACTCCCACGGTTGCTGCCTGACCGGAACCGTTAGGACTCGTGGTTAGATGGGAGGAGGCTCGGGGCTCAGGAAGCCCCACCCACGGCCTGTGTGCCGGCTCTGCCCAGCTTGTGGGGGTGACTTTGGGAGCTGCAGGCCACCGCGCTGGGCTCGGCCTGGCTCCGCAGGTGGCAGGGTTTGCGGTCACAGAGGTAGTGAGGCCATTTGCTGTGCTCCCAGCCTGGGGCCTCCCTGTGGGACACCCTCTTTTAACATTGTGCCCTTGATTTCTCTACCTTGAAGAAGTGACAATCCCAGTTGCCACCTGGGTTCAGCTGCTGGGCTGTCTGTCGACCAGGTCCACCAACTTCGGTGCACTTGGACCCCACAGTGCCCGCTGAGGTCTCCCACAATGGTTCTGGGCTCAGCCTGGCCACGCTCCCTGTCTAGGGTGAGAGTTGGAACCCTGGGAATGGACCACGTGCGGGCCCGGCACCAGCCTCGCCCCGCCGCCAGGGCTGTGGCTCCCCGCCTGCGCTGGGATTTCCCATTGTCAGCAGCTGGGTTCTGTTTCTTCAGGGACACTAACTATTGTGTCTGGGATCAGGCCCCTCCCTGGGCGCCGTGGGCAGCGCTGACCCCACACTCGGTCACCGCGTCCCTGAGCAGCCAGAGCCCACCCAGCCGCAGATCACTTGTCTCCCTCGGGGGGGGGGGGTGCGTGGCTTGGCCTTCAGGCTGTCTAGCAGCAGTGGGCTGTGGGGTGCTGAGTCACGCACATCGTTTCCTTGAGCTGAGAGCAGAGTCCCAGATGTGGCTACAGAAACAGCTGCCTGTGGGGGCCCGAGCTCTGTGCAGTGCCCTGGAATCCTCGCCCGGACTGGGCCTGCTGGGCCCAGCGCACAGCGGCTGCAGGCAGAAGTCGAGGGGCTGTGTCCCGGTCACAGGACCCTTGGTCCCTTGGTCCTGCAGGGGTCACGCGGGGCTGTCCAGAGACGATGCCCAGACACTCGGGGAGCAGAACACTGGCCTCCACCACCTCCCGGTGCTTGTGCAGGTGGCCAGGGTCGAGGCTCTGGTGCCAGGGCCCCGCGGCCCCGGTGCGGAGGGCACACGGGCGCATCACCGAGCCAGGGCTCTGCGGCTGCGCAGGACTGGGCTGGACACAGCCTGTGTGATCCCAGCGCTGACTTCCGTGGACCACAGCTCACACAGCAGGGCCCTGGGTGCATGCGAAGACCGGGACCAGACACCACCAGCGCCACCTGCGCCCCAGCACTATGGGCTGGGAGCCACCCGTGGGGGCAGAGCTGCAGTCCCGCGTCCTCGAGGCAGAGCTGCTCCAGCTGACCACCAGGCCGGACCCAGCTCCCAGGGGAAGAGCAGCGGCCCGAGTCTCTGCCTCTCCAGACGCCGCTGGGACTGAGCAGCACAGCAGTGCTGCCATGACCAGCACAGTGGACACGTGGTGTGCAGGTGGCCAAGACGCCCTCATGCAGCTGTCAAGAGGCCCCAGGCCGCAGAGTGGCTCCAGGGAGCCACACGCAGTGACACAGTCAGCGGGACCCAGGGCCCCTGTGGCACTGCTGTCTGTGGAGCCCACACTCTCGTGACATCTGGTACTGTGTAGATATTTGCAAGGTGCGCAGTATTCAGAAAGCTCGCCATCCTCTCTTGGGAGTACTGAAACAGGTCCATGGTCAAGGCCGTGGCCGGTGACTCATCACCCGCAGCTGCAGGCGTCCCCTCCCCACCGCTGAGCGATGGCGTCGTCTCACTCATCCGCAAATGGGAGCTGGCAGGTTCATGTCTCAGCGAGACCCTGAATCAAAATATTTTTCTAAAAAAACTGTATTAAGGGGGCCTGGGCATGCAGTCAGTGCGGAGGCCTTGGGCTCAGTCCTTTGAAAGGCGCTGGGCACTCCCCTCGCCTTCCCGGCTGGGCCCCCGGCCTTGTCCAGCTGCGGCTCCGGCCCTGCGTGACGACGCCCCGGGCAGCCTTGCCAGGGCCTCCTGCAGCCTGGCACGGCCCCCCGGCCGAGACAGGACAGCCCTGAGCCTGCAGCTGCCCCGCCTGCGCCCGTCGCCCCGGCCTCCCTCCCTCCCCAGAGGGGCTTCCCCCGTGCACAGTGTCTCTCCTCCCACCGTTCTCAGCTTCCCCTCGACGACCCCCACACCTGTGCCACCCGTCCTCCCTGCCTGTCACCTCCCCTCCCCGCTGGCCCAGGCCTGGAGGGGCCTTCCTCTCCGCCCCGACGCCAAGCCTCTGCTCAGGCCGCTGCCTTCGGAGCGTGTCCCAGAGCTTCTGCAGTCTGCCGGCCCCTGCTGACGGCGACCTGCCCCGTGACCCGCAGTCACTGCTGAAGGCCGGCTGGCACTGCAGGCCGGGGCAGGCTCCCCTGCCAGCAAACAGCGCCCACCCCACAGTTCAACTTCCAGTGCCCAGCAGGTCGATAGCATCAGGTGGGGGTGGAGACTGGGGACCCCACAGCGGACTCAGGGATCCCAACTCCCTCTCTGCCCCGCTCTCCCAGGCACGGCCCACCTCCCTCTGTGTGCAGCCCCGCCGCGTGGGAGCCCTGTTTCCAGCACGGAGCCTGGCCGCCAGCTTCGTGGCCCTGGGCCTCTGATGCCCTGCCGCCCTGCTCCTGCTCAGCAGGCACCTGGCTCCTTCTGCACTGCCCCCGCCCCGCCGCGCCCCTCCGTGGTGCCGGGAGGCCCCAGCCTGTGAGAGAGTGGGGGGTCTGTGGGTTCCACCCAGCTGCGGACATGACTGTGACCCATGGAGACCAAGCTAGACCCCAGTCTCCAGTCGCTCCCTGAAAAATATCTGCTAAATAAATGATGTTCTGAAGTGAGTGAAATCATGTCATCAGGACACTTGGGGAGCGCCTGTCACTTGGGCTGGAACTCTGCGTCAGGACAGGCGCGGCCCGCTGCCCGGCCTCCACTCAGCTGGGAGGAGTTGACCTTCGCCAGCTCTGCCTCCCTGGAAACACTCCAGTCGGCACCCTGGTGGTGGGGGCCACAGGGGCTTCTGCCTCCCACACCCCAAACACAGGTGGCCTTTGCTGATTGAACTGGGGGCCTCTGAGCCATCGCCCCATCCTGTGCTGTGACAGCACCCCCAGGGGCTGGGATCCCCTACAGAGAAAAGCCAGATGCCAGAGACAGGTGGGCAGGACCCTCGGAGGGAGAAGGTGGCCCCGAGTTCCCTGGGAGGACAGAGGAGGCTGGGGGACTGTCGCCTGCCTACCTGAGGGCGGCGCCATCCCCTCCTGGAGAAGCTGGCAGGACCGAGGAGGAACGGGAGGCCCAGGACCTCATTCCTGACCCTCCGGGCACAGAAGGTTCTGGGCTGCCTGAGGGCCTGGGGAGGGACGTGCCCCGCAGGCCTGTCCCTGAGGGCACCCCCTCCCGATGTGCGCAGTGCGGGTGGGGAGGACCTGCTCTGGTCTCCTCCCGCTCAGGGCTTCACCGTCCCGTGCCCTGGTCAGATGTTCGCGCCTAGGCGGTCACTGGGTGTGAGGAGCTGGGGCCCCGGGCAGGCAGCAGAGTGATTCCTCCCCCAGGCCCCAGCCTGGCCACCCCCAGCAGAGCAGGGAGTGTCGGCGCCTAAGCCCAGCCCCCTAGCGAGCCTCCTGCCAGGCCCGAGCAGCCTCCACGGAGGGCGCAGGTGTCCGTGTCTGTGCTGCGACTGGGGATTGTGCCCAAGGCCTTCACACTGTAGCATCAGCCCTTTTCTGTCTTTTAGTTTGAAACGGGCCTCAGTAAGCCTCCTGGGGCTTGGCGGGTGGGGTACCCCAACTTGCCATCCTCCTGCCTCAGCCCCCAGAGTGCTGGGATTACAGGCGTGCATCCACACATCTGGCTTATTTTTTGTGATGGATCATTGAGGAAACAGGGTAGGAGAACGGAAGCAGAGGGAACATTTCCTAACTCACTCTGCGAAGCCGGCGCTACCCTGGTGCCAAAGCCTGACAAAAGCGTTGCAAGAAAAGAGAGCCCCAGGTCGCTACCTGTCCTGAGGATAGGCGGAGAAGTCTTCCACCAAACAGTAGCAAATGGGATCCAGCCATGGGTAAGACGTTATGCACCATGACCAAGGAAGATTGATTCCAAGAGTGTGAGACTGGTTCCACCTTTGAAAATCAATTGGCTTAATCCATCAAATCAACAGGCTAGAGAAGAAAGAATATATGGTCAGTCGATGGATGCAAAAAACAGTCAGACAGAAGGCATTCGACAACATCCAGCACTGTTCCTGGCTGGAAACTCAGTAAGGCAGGGACAGAGGGAAGCGCCTCAGCTCCATACAAAATCTACGAAGCCCCTGCCGCGAACAGCGGCCTTCGTGCCGAGAGGCTGGGAGGTTCCTGTGCGGGTCAGGAAGGAGGCGAGGGTGCTCGCTGCGCCCGCTGCTTCCCGGGACCGCCTGGGCACCCAGCCACGTGCTGAGTCACGACAGGAACCGGAGGCAGAGCAGGGTAGAAGTAAAGCCACTCTGCCCACAGACGGACGATTTTCTGTGTAGAAGGCGTGGAAGGGGCTGGGCCGGTTGGGTCCTGGGCAGCAGCAGAAGCCTCAGCAGCCCTGGGAAGAGGCTGCAGCGGGGGAGCCCGCCGTGCAGGTCTGTGGCTTTCCCTCGAGCCACCAGCGAGCGATGCCGTCTGAGGTTAGAAACAAACCCCACTTAGGCTTGTTTCCCCGGAGTGAGGCGCTGAGGCGCACAGCGGGAGGAGAGCAAGTGTGCACGGGGGCACCTGCAGGACGCTGCTGCGGGGAAAGGGGGAACCACGTCGGCAGAGCGCAGTCCAAGGACGGGACGCTTGGTACCGACGAGGTGTCGGGCCTTCCCGACCTGTCTGCAGACCCAGTGTGACCCAGCCGTTGACTTTGGTGTTGATAAATTGATTTTAAGTCTGCGTGCAGAGCAGAAGAACCAGCCAAGCCGAGGCAGTGCTGAGGGAGAAGCACGACGTCCGGATGACGCTGAGGACCTGAAGACTGCGAGCTCTGGGCGGCTGGGCCGTGGGCGGCGGCGGTGGCAGCAGGACGGAGGAGAGCCCAGAAAGGAGCCTCGTGAGCAGAGATCCGACTCGAGAGAGGCAGCACCAAGAGAGAAGAAAGGAAAAGGGAATTATCTGGAGGTGGATCTCACACCTTCCACAAAAAGGAGCTCAAAATGGGCCGCAGACCTGAATGCGCAAGGCGAAGCTATGCAGTCCTGGAGAGAACGGAAAACCTAGACGGCCGGAGGGGCGGCGATGTCTTTTAGACACAACACCCAGAACAGGATCCATGAAAGAAATAATAAGCTAAGCTTTGTTAAAATTTTAAATTCTGCTCTGTGTGAGGTAACGTCAAGAGAATAAGAACACAAGCTACAAGCCGGTAGAAAATATTTGCAAAATGCACATCTGATGAAGGACTGTTATCCAAAAAGTAGAAAGAACTCTTAAAACTCTATGGTAAGAGTATTACTAACATGATGAAAAAATGGCCAAAGATCTTAACAGAGATCCCACCAGAGAAGACTCGCAGATGGTTGAGGCGCCTGTGTAAAGATGCACCGAGTCCCGAGTCACCAGGGAAGCAGGGTTAAAGCGAGACTCCATGCACGCCCACTGGGCTGCCTGGACCTAAGCCCCGTGACTCAGCACGCCTGGAAGGCTGGCCAGTGGTGTACTCCTAAGCTAGACGAGCTCCGGCTCCTTGCAGTGCGTCCAGGGGTCGTGCTCCAGAGCGCAGCCGCAGGATCTGAGGATCGTGGCCACACAAAGCCTGCGCGCGAGGCTCATGGCCGCTGTCTGTAATTGCCCAATTCAGAGCAGCCGTCATAGGCGAGCAAATAGACAAACTGGGGTGCAACCAGACCCGAATATCATTCCGAGTGGGAGAGAAATGAGCCATCAAACCTGACGCCGCCACAGCCCTGCTCGGAGCCCCTTGTGCAACATAGGGTCCTGAGCCGGGCGTTCTGATTCCGCCGTCCCCGTGTCGCCCCGTGCTCCCCACACGTTCACAGCGTGCGGGAGCGCTGGCTGGCGCTGTGCCAAGCTGTTCAGAGTGTGTCTCCCCGACACACGCCCCCAATCTCGGGGCCTCACAGGCGCATGCCTGGAGCAGTCAGGAGGTGTGAGGAGCGGCTGTCGCTCCCCAGCTTTCCCTCTCCGTACAAAACGGGACCTGATACAGCACAGACGCTGCGGCTCGTCGACCCCAGAGGGCAGCGGACAGCGGAGGGCCCTGGGTTATCAGCAAGACTTGAAGATGCACTCGCTCAGAACATGCGCGGGACGCTCCAGGAGTCCCGGCAGTGTGAAGGACACGGCCCTGCGCTCGGGGACTCGGGTCTGTGTGAGTGTAGGCGGTTCTTGTCTTAGATGGTTTGCCCTGGGTTTTTGGGTCTGGGATGGTGGGCAGGTGATACATTCGGCAGAAACTGACCTCTGGACTTTGAGCTTGGATCTTTTCCCAGATAGCGATGTGCTGTGCGGGGCGGGTGCTGCCAGGCGGCCACGGTGAGGTGCAGGGCTCTGCCAGCCGCAGCAGCACCAGGGAGTCGGCCAGTGTCTTGACTGCTGGGCTCCGCAGCCAGGGTCAGGTAGGCTAAGTGTGTTAAATGCGTTTTGATGTCTTCAGTTCTTTGTGGGTTTACTGGGACACAGCCCCATCATAAGTCACAAAGAGTCTGTCTGAGCTGCGTTATGATTTATGTCTAGGTGTCTCCCAAGAGACTCGTGCTTTTGGAAAGTAATGGGATTTGGGAAGCTATAGGAGGTGGGGCCTGGTCAGCGGGGCAGGCTGCCGAGGGCGTGGCCTGGAAGGGTCTGTCTCCTTCCCAGCTCTCTTCTCTGCTTCCTGGCTGCCGAGACGTGAGCAGTTTTCCTCTGTCCAGACCTTTCCACCCTGCCCTTCCTGCCCTGGAGTCAGCCGACTATGGACTGGAGCCATGAGCCCAAATAAACCCCTCCTGCTTTAATGTGTGGGTGTTGGACAGTGTGTCCAGTAACGCGCACACGACTAAGCGAAGCTATGACGTTCTGGGCGGCCCTGGGTCTTCCTGGGTCACCGCCCGCCCGGAGCGCAGAGGTTCTGCAGGGAGCTGAGTCCACGCTGGCGGCAGGCAGGGCAGGAGGGCTTGGCCAGCAGGCAAGGAGAGGCAGAGGCCAGCAGGGCTTCCCGGGAGCTGGGGGGTGGGCAGGCCTGGGGGGACCCCGTGAGAGCACACAGAGGCCCCGGCCCTGGGCCACCCCGCCCAGCTCTCCTGGCCAAGCCCTCCTTCTCTGCAGCCGTGGGTGGGAGGGATTCCCTGCTCCTCTGAAGGCGGCCACCCCGACGGTGTGGGAGCAGGCGCAGCGCTGACCCCTGGTGGACGGTGATTGTCATCAGCGCCCCGCCGTCCGCCCAGAATGCCCATGTGCGACCCAGGCCTCGTCGCTGATTGTTTCTGAGGCTGTGCAAGGGGTCTCGAGGCCAGAGCTGCCGCGGAATCCTTGCCTGAGTCCCCAGGATGCAGGAGAACTAGGGACGGCGGCCTGCGTGGGTCGCAGGCCCAGCCGGTCCACAGCTCTCGCCATGTCCCAGGCTGTGGGCTGCGTGGTGGCAAAGTGCGTTTCCAGCGGGGCTGCCCTGGGGCTGTGCAGGAGCCGGAGCTGGCCCTGGAGCCTGGCGCTGGACCCGCCACGCTGGCGTGTTGTATATGAAGCGACTTCAGTGTGCGGCAGCTGACACGCACTGCCGATCCTCACAGCGCCGGGGAGCAGGGAACCCTTCCTCTGGTCATACCCCGGCCTGCGGCGGGGCCCAAACAGGAGTGTGAGTCACTGCCGGTGTATCGCTGGTGGTCCTCAGCCCCCCGCCACGCCACTGTCAAGGACCCGTGCTTCAGACCCAGTGGGCCTGGCTGCTGCAGTGAGCTGAGCTGTTGTCACCAGTCAGGTCAGGAGAAAAACACTCCAGGAACAAACTCATGCACTCTTGGGGCTGCAGGGACAGCTCTGGCAGCTTCTTTGATCCTGTTGGGGCCCACAGGGACCCGTGTGGAGCGGCCGCCACTGCAAGCCCAAGAGTTCCGTGTGTGCAGGTGTGAGGTATGTGTGTGCACAGTGGCACATGCAGGACTTCCACGTGCACGTGTGCGGCAGTAGGATCACCTCGGCTGAGCAAGTGAGCTGGCTGTGCTCCTTGGGGTCCCCATCTGCGTCCGTGGGGGAGCTGAAATCCAACCTCAGTTACCTCCGGGGTCCGGCCCAGCACGATCGCCACCCCCAGGCCACCTTGCAGCTTTCCGACTCCTTCATCCTCGAGGCCGCCCGTGGCCCACCCCCTCCCTCATCGTCCCACCTGCCCAGCAGCCTCCGAGCGCTGCGTCTGGGGCTCCTCGGGCTCCATGCTTCCCTTGTGCGTGGCCCCCTGACCTCCTGCCATGCAACACTCTCGCCACGGCGTGTGCACCCCTTATTTCCTTCATCCCTGCCCGTCAGGGACACCGCTACCTCCGCCTCTGGGGAAGGACCTCCTCCTGAGGGTGGCCAGCTCCATGAGCACCCAGCAGCGCAGGGACTCAGAGACCTGCAGCCATGGGCCCACGCTGAGTCCCCACAGGGCCTGGGGAGAAGGGACGGCCTCAAGGAGGCCCCAGCCGCCCACACCAGCGGCCACATGGGCAGGGCCTTCCCCTCCGCCTGCCGTCCAGCCTCTCCTGCCACCACCAGCCTCCCGGGATTGAGCTCCGTCTGTGGAGGGGAACTCGCGGGTCCCGTGGCCCCACAGCGCAGGCAGCAGCTCGCATGGCGGGGGCCAGGGAGCACAGCAGCCAAAACTCAGACCTGGCCGTTTAGGGTGAGCCCGGCTGCCACTTGCCGCCCCAGTCACCCCTCAGAGCCTCAGTTTCCCCATCTCCATTTGTGGGATGAGGAGCACTGTCGCTCGGGGCACCTGGCCATCTAGCCTCGGCCGGCGTGCTGACCTGCGTGCGTCCCTGTGCGCCCACGGGGCTGGCGTTGGGTGGTGGCATCCAGCCCCCACACTGGCCAGGGCTCCTGCTCGGCCCGAGAGTGGGCTCGGCCGCCCACCACTGGTTGAGTTTGCTGCTTTAATCTAAGCCCGGGTCTCAGTGGTGGTCGCCACGTGAGTCCCTTGTTCCCTGTAGAGCGAGTGACCACGCTGCTCGTTTCCACAGGAAGGGAGCTCCGGGCTCTGCCACGGCCACCTCCTGCCCGGTCCAGAGGTGGAGCCAGGATGCAGGCTCATGGTGCGGGGACTGAAGCCTGCCCTCCTCCTGGGCGCCGCGGGGTGCTGGAGTCAGAAGACCCAGCACCCACAAAGTCAGCCCGGCGAAGGCTGGGGGAGGTTAAGTGACCTGGGGTGGCCTCAGTCTGCAGGTGGCCACAGCTCCCAGCTCATGCTGGGCCTTGGTGTGTGGGAGGCGGGGTCTGGTCCAGGCACAGAGCTAGGGTGCTCGGTCCCTCACTGACCAGAACTCAGCGGGGCACTGGGGCCTCAGACTGGGCCACGGCCCCCAGAGTCAGCCCCGGTGACCTCAGCCCGCAGGACCAGGCGTGGGCTAGCTGCACCTTTTGGTAAGGATTTTGTCCACAAACATCTTACTTACTAAGCTGTCTGGCACGTACTAGTATGCGTTGCGAATAGGGTAGTTTAATGTGTCCATTAAACGGGGACCGCCTTGCGTCCCCACGCAGACTCCTTCCACACGTGCTTTGCCAGGGCCACGTGACAGGGCGCATGCTCAGTACTCAGGCAGCTTCTGTCTGACCTGAGGCAAAAACAGAATCGGCCGTGTCCGTCCGCGCCGTGGGCTGCCCAGGGTGCTGACGCTCTTTCTCTTCCCCACTGTCCAAGTCTGCCCGCTGCCTCCCACGGTGAGCCACGGCGACTTCGTCTGCCACCCGCGGCCTTGCGAGCATTACAACCACGGCACGGTGGTGGAGTTCTACTGCGACCCCGGCTACAGCCTCACCAGCGACTACAAATACATCACCTGCCAGTACGGGGAGTGGTTCCCGTCCTACCAGGTCTCCTGCATCAAGTCGGGTGAGTGACCCCGCCCCAGACGGGGCGGGGCAGGCCGAGGGGCGGGGCACCCGCTGCCCACTTCCGGGCCGGAGCCGGCTCCCCGGCCTGGGCCCCCACGCGCATGCACACGCCCACTGGGCCTGGAGTCCTGCACACCCTGTCCCTGGAGCGAGGGCCCGCGCACAGATGGCCGCACACGCGCTCTGCGGGAGCCAGCCCCGACCGGCCCAGCGCTCGCGTGCTCGGGGGCCCTGGCCGCAGCAGTGGCAGGGACTGACCCTCTGTCCCCCACGTGGGGTAAGCACCCACCCTCGCGGCCCTGCGCTGACCCGGGAGGCAGAGGCCGGCGCTGTGCAGGGCACCTGCTCCTGTCGCCCCCGCCTGAAGGACACCGGGTGTGCGGAGGAGGGGGGAGAGGCCTCCTGGGCCCCCGCTTCCCCGCTGCGCCCCATCCCGTGCCAGGCTCCGTGCCTGGCTCTCCGGCTGGGCCTGCCTGTGGCCCTGACGAGACCACGGAGCTGCGCAGGATTCCGGACGCCCCGCCCACAGGTGTCTCCGCAGGCGGCGCCCGGGCTGGCACTGAGTTCAGGGAGCCTCACGCCGGCGCCGTCCTCTCTCGCGGCAGAGCAAGCGTGGCCTGGCACGCACGAGACCCTCCTGACCACCTGGAAGATCGTGGCGTTCACGGCCACCAGCGTGCTGCTGGTGCTGCTGCTCGTCATCCTGGCCAGGATGTTCCAGACCAAGTTCAAGGCCCACTGCCCGCCCAGGTGGGCGCGGGGTCCTGCGGCAGGGCTTTCCGCCAGGTTCTAGGGGCATCTGGGCTCCCTCAGCCCCCGGAGGCCTTTGGGTTGGCGCTAGGGGAGGAGGGGGCACCAGCAGGCCCTGGGAGGCGCCGTCATCCTCCACAGCCCTGCGACTCCAGTGGCAGCCTCACCCTTTGGGACCTGCGGCTTCAGAACAGGGTGCTCGTCCTCGTGCCCTCCCCAGCCATCCAGCCCCGGTTGTGTGGACCCCTCCCCTGAGAAGGGGCTACGCTGGGAGAGGAGCATGCTGATGCAGGTCCAGGTCTGGGTGGCTGGCATGGCGACCCTGCCAGGCCCGCTCAGGTCCCCTCCCTTCCTGATTTCCCAGCGGAGGAGCAGGACCCCTCTGCCAGCCAGGCATGGGCAGCAGGCGCACCGTCGGGGTGACACAGGACACAGGGCAGAGGGGCCCCGGGGGCAGAGTGGGCTCAGGTGTCCCCACTCCACTGCTTTGCTGCCTGGCCTAAAGGAAGTGGGCACAGAAGGAGGCAGACCAGCGGCCCCGGCTGCCAAGCTGACCCTGGCACCGAGGGTCCCGGCTCCCGGCACGCCTGGGGGCCGTTCTCGGGGCACGGCCGAGGGAGCGTGAGTGGACAGGCCGTGTCCCGCACCCGCCCCACCACGGCGGGAGAGGAGACCAGATCTGACAAGAGGCTGCCGTTTCCCATGCGCAGGGGCCTCCCCAGGAGCGCCAGCAGTGACCCCGACTTCGTGGTGGTGGATGGTGTCCCTGTCCTGCTGCCGACCTACGATGAGGCCGTGAGTGGCGGCACGAGTGCCTTAGGGCCTGGGTTCCTGGCCACCATGGGTCCAGGCTGCCCTGTGCCCGGGGACGACCAGAGCCCCCCCGCCTACCCCGGGGATGAGGACGCAGGCACAGGGGGCTCATCAGAGACCTGCAACAGCGCCTCGGGCTCCTCTGAGCTGCTCCAGAGTCTGTACCCGCCTCCCCCGAGCCAGGCGCGTGCCTGCCCTGTCCCCGAGGACCCCGCCACAGCCCTTGGCACCAGCGAAGCGGCATCCACCAGCCCGGGCATTGACATTGCGGATGGTGAGTGTCTGGGGTCCTGGTAATGGGGAGCCTGTGGGGTCATGAGGGCACCGTGGGGGACTTCACGGGGGGACCCCTGGGGCCAGGCGGTGGGGGCACAGCTGGGCTGCCTGGTCCCCACACCACCCGGATTCGTGACTTCTTAGCCTGCGTGTCTCCCAGAGCCTGCTGCTGAAGTCGAGTCTTTGTTTCTGCTATTTCTTGTTACCCGTTTGCTGAGCGCAGGTCCCCTTCCTGGCTTGCTGGTGCTGCGTCCCGTGCACGTCTTACCCCCTTCCTTCCTCGCTTCCGGTCACGCACGTTTTCAGCAAATAGATGTTGTGTGAGGGAGCTGGTTTGTTTGATTTTTAATAGGTCCTTGGAACTTCACATTTTCTTCTCCCTGAACTCTGGAATTGCGGATGCTCTGATGAGACTCCTGTTCCAGCCCCGGTCCTGTCCTCAGGCCGTGTGGAGCTGGTGACCGTCCCTTCCTTTACAGAGATCCCTCTGATGGGAGACGGTCCCTAGGGGTGGAGGCCCGAGGACCCTGCTGGCCCCCTGGGAAGGGACCTGGATCCGCAGAGCGAGGCCACAGACGGACAGCGCCCGGGTGCTGGGTGCGGTTCACGTGGTCCACCTGGACTCGCCGTCTGGTCAGTGCTACTAACGAGAGTGGAGGAGGTGCCAGGACCGGGGAGCGGAGCCCTGGGTCCCAGAGCCGTCGAGGCCAGTGTGGGGTGGGCCCACTCCGCGCACCCACTGCCCACGCCTGCTGACCGGCGACCCCGCCCGAAGCATGTCTGCTCCATGGTGTAAACTCGCTGTTCACGTTCACCTCGCCGCCCCGGAGGGCCGGGGCCCTGGAGAGCGGTGCCCTCGGCGGGGGCCAGGCCCCTTCCCTGCCCTCTCCCGCTGCGGGCTTGGGTCCCATGTGGCCGGGCCTGTGGCACCTACCGGAGGCCGAGACCGTGGTGCTGTGCGATTGGACTCCTCTGACCAAGACCTGCGTCGTGAGCCCTCTCGGGGCTTCCCCGTGGCCCTGCTCCAAGACCTCACCATACTTTATTTTCTGAATCAGAGCTTGTTTCTGAAACATGTTCTGCCTCCAAAGAAAGAGTGAAGCTAAGTTATTTCTTCCTCCTCCTTCACTTCGTCCTGCAGAGTCAGGGCCCGATTTCGTCCCCTCCCGCTTCCAGCCTCGGGGGCCGCTGCTGCCTGACCCCACCTAGCACCGAGGGGCCTGGCACCGCGGGAGGGTTCAAGCCCGGGAGTCTCCGTCCGCGGTGCTGCCCTGCGGAGTTGATTCCTTTCCTCCCCTGGGTTTTAGGCAAATAAGCAAAACTCCGATCTGTGACAGCGCTGAGCTGGTCCGGGAGCGAGGCCAGGAACTCGGGCAAGTCTTATTTTTTCTCAACACAGATTAAACATTAAAAAGAAAACGCTGGTGTGGAGCATGACTTCAGTGGTGGGTGGAGCCGGGCATGGGGAGGGAGACGGTGGCCGGGGGGGCGGGGGATAGAGGTGAAGCGTGACCAGGAGTCTGAGGGAGGTGGCGGGAGAGGCTGTCTGGCACAGCTGGCCGCAGAAGCTTCAGGAGCTGAGCTCGGCGGGGGTACAGGTGGGTACAGCTGGCACCGGTGACGCCAGCCTGTTTTCTGCAGGAGCTGGGGTTCGCAGGGTGTCAGGGTGGGGGCGGGAGGAGAGACCTGGGCCCTGTGTGGGCAGCAGCCCCACACGTCGGCCACGTCTCAGAGACCACTGGGGGGCTGCCTTCCACCTCCCCAGTGTCCCTGGGGCCCCAGGGACAGAGGGTTGGCTGTAGTATCGGGTGCTGTCCCCCCCAGATCTCAGGGCCTCCTGCACTTTGAGGCCACAGCAGAGTCTCCCCACAGATGCCAATGGCTTTTGTCACTGCGGGAGCCCAGGTGGCAGGAAGATTTCCAGGCAGGTCACCATCAGACTGCAGTGGTTTTTTTGGGGGGGGGTGTTCTTTTTAAAGTCCCAGGAGGCAGGCTCAGTGTCCAGTGTGTCATCCCAGTGCTGTGGGAGACGGAGGTGGGAGGCCCTGCCCCACTGCAGCGCCCTCGCCCCCCGAGCGGGCAGCTCAGAAGCGGGGTCCACGGGGCCGGCCTCAGGTGCCTGCCGAGTCACCCAGGAGCTGCCCGCAGAGGCCTGGCATGGCGGGCACACGTCAGCGCCACGCAGCTCTTTATCGTGCAGGGCTGGGGCCACTGGGCGGATCTGCAGGTCCCTCCCGGCTCCCTGCTGCCCGCGGGAACAGCGGGGGGGGCCCCATCCCTGGCTGCTGCTTCCCACACGCGTAGCCAGCTGTTTCCCGGAGCGTGGTCCCAGCCCCTGTCCCTGCCCCTGCCCAGCCGTGTGCTTGGGCCCCGGAGCTGTCAGTAGGAAGCAGAGGCTGCCGCAGAGGAGGCCACAGGCAGGTGCCGGCTGCTGTCCCCTTGTGCATGACCAGGGTGTGACCACTGCCTGCTTGGTCCTGTTGCCGTCCAGGCTGTCTGCAGGTCAGCCTGCTCAGGGCTGCCCGCAGGTGCAGCTGACCCCGTTCTCCCAGGTGGGCCCCAGGCAGGGGGAAGGAAGAGGGGCACCTTTGGGTGCTGGGGGAGCAGCGAGCTCAGACAGCCCAAGGTCGCTGAAGGACCCGCCGTTGTCTGCAGGGAGCCCTGCCGGTCAGCACACCCCGCTCCCTGGTGTTCCTGTCCGTGTGGCCTCACAGCAGGGAAGACCCCGGCCAGGCACTCCTGGGGGAGGGCCGAGCCCGACCCAGTGAAGAGGCCGACTCTGCGGGCAGCTCGGGGCTGTCAGCGGGCGGTGCCGGGAGGTGGCATTGGCACGGCGCTGATGTCATAAAACCACTACACAGCACCGCCCCTCAGTGGGGACCATCCAGGCTGCAGGTGTCCCTGTGAGAATCCGTGCTAATAAACGCGAGCCGGCAACTCAGCCTGCGCCCACCAGACACGAGCTCCAGATCCTCATAGGTGTCCAGTCCAGGCCGAGGCGGAGCTGCAGGGAGGGAGCTTCTTCCTCCGGGCCTGGAGCCCGTGGGAAGCACTCAGGGCCCCGCTGCATAGCCTTGGTGAGGAGCTGCACGGCTGCGGCTCTGCCCGGTTGGCTGTGTCCTCTAGCCAGGGGCAGAGGGCAGGGAAACAGGTGGCCAGGACGCCTCCATGGGGACAAGCCGGCAGGGTGGGGAGGGAAAGAGCATGGCCGGGCCTGGGGCCTGGAGTTTGGCACTGGCGTGGAGTGGGGCAGGGCCGGGCATGGCACTGCAGAGGTGGCCAAGGGCAGCGCAAGTCCTGGGGACCCTGCCCAGGAGGTGAGCAGTCTCCTTAAAGCACTGGCAGGTTTGAAACTCAGCATTGGAGGAGACTGGGGTGGTGGACTCGAGGGGTGCCATTGCGTCTGACGGAGTCGGGGACACAGCCACACAGGACAGTCACTGGGGCTCGGACGTCCAGGCCCAGCTCCCTCGCTCGAGGATCTGTTGCTGCTCTGCTGGGGGCAGGGACTGCACCCCTGCGTGTCCTCCTCCCCCGCCCACCCCACGGACCCGCAGAGGTCTGCAGCTGGTCCCAGCGCCGGGGTCAGGCTCACTCCACGTCCAGCCAGGAGAGTCCTCTGGGCTCTTGCCACTCTGGGCCGAAGCAGCGAACAGACTCTGATGTCCCGGGTTGAGCCAGCCCCGTTCTCCCGCCGTGCGCCTTTGGGGAGGGATGGGGGCTGCACTGCTATCCCGGACCGGGAGGTGGCAGGGCCAGCGTCCTGTCCTCTGTCAGACTTTATTCTTTACAGGGGCCTTAGGGTCACAGAGAAATGGCCAGGAGAGTAGAGTTCCAAGACCCCTGTCCTCCTTCGCCCCTTCCCCTCCCCTCACAGGGAACTCGGGGTCCTCCTGGTGCCAACACCTCACCTGAGCATGGCAGAGTGGTCACAAGTGGGTGACCAGTGCTCCACACCCGTGCCCGATTGGAAGCTGCAGAGGGCAGCTCTGGGTTCCTGCTCCTCCAGCTTTGACCACAGCAGCACCGCACGGAGCCACGTGGTGCCCGCGACCTGGGCTCGGCCCTCACCCATCTCCCCGTGCACAGCCTGGGCTGCTCCAGTCTCGCTCCCATCTCTGTCTTGCCTGTCCCAGGACCCTGAAGAAGGTGACATCCGAGCGGACAGAGGAGACAGTTTTCCGGGCTCTCCCACGAGGGCCCACGCTGTGACCGCCTCATCCATCATGTCGTCCTATTGAGGACTGGATGTGAGGAAGTGACCTGGGGGTCGGAGACGCCATCCTTCAGTCCCTAACGCGGGGACCCTGTGTCACCCTTGCCATTAGAATCTCCAGCAAGTCCTTTGGTACAGAAGTGGGCAGCTGACTTCATGGAACTTTCCCCAAATGTGGCCTAGGACCCTCCTTTCATCCAGCATCACCTAACGCTGCAGGAGGACACTGGAGCCCTCCTCGGAGACAGGGAGGGTGACGAGGAAGGGAGGCCACAGAAGGGGACCCCAGCGAGCAGGCCCGCTGTGCGGGGTACCCTCCTCCTGCCTCAGGAGGTCACGCCCGCCAAGGACTGGGAGGGGCCCAGCAGCTTAGCAGGGCCCGGGGGGGTTAATTCGGTCATTTCTTCCTCTCTGCCAAAGCCACTGGCTGTGTCCACGACAGGAGCTCAGGTAAATGTGGGCAAGACGCAGGGAAGACCCGGTGGGGGGGACAGGAGCCTGTTCAGAGTTTTGTTACATCCGACGGCATGAGCAACTATTTCAAAGATAGCAAGATATATTATGGCAGCCATTTTGGATTTACTATTACCTTGTTTTAAAGTCCTTTATCGCATTCATTGTTTTGTTTTTACTGTTTCTATTCTATTCTGTTGTTTGATTTTTTACTATGTCTGAAGACATCTGCAGCTATTTTAAAGACAAGAGGCATTATGGTAACTACTATTGATTTTGTAAAGTTTTGAACTCCTGTATTACACTGGTTTGTTTTGATTGGTTTTATTCAGTTTTATTTTCCTGATTTTATCCTCTTTAAAAGAAAAAGAAAAATCAGAAGGAAAATCAAAGTAAGCTTCTAGCTGTGAGTTCTTGTAAAATGAAAAAGAAATGAAACACTTCCAACACACAATGGCGCTGAGCAGACATTCCCATTCCTAAAGGAAGGGGCAGGAATGGAAAGGATCGGGGCCAAGCAAGGCTGAGCACAGCAGGGAAAGGTGAAGTCCTAGAGCTCCAGTGAGGGACAGCATTGCTGGTTGTGGTCCTCGTGGCCGCTCTTGGGCAGGATTCACTCACTGACAGTGGCTTTCCTCAGCAGAAGTTCCAGGTTTCTGGCTTCTCCAACTTCCTGGGGTCCCACTGCACTTTTGACTTCACTCTCACAGCTTTACCCACTGCCTGGCCTCCCAGGCCTTCTTCTGAAATCTGGGTGGAAGCCTACCCAAACCCACAATGCTTGCATTCTGCCTTAATGTAAAACCACACACATGGGTGAGGCCAAGGTCTGATGGATTTGCCAGGTCAAGCAGTAGCCAGGACCCCTTCCATCCTGGCTGCAGAGGCCTCTGAGTGTCTGGTGGCTGAACCCTGTGAAACAAATCCCAGGAAACCAATTCTCCATGCAGCCCTTCTCCAGCAGTGGGCCCAGGGGCTCTCTTCTCAAATAAAAGCTATAGTTTTGCTACTTGAGGTTGCAAAGGGTAGGGTCTTGCTGACCCCCGAGAAGCCTTCAAGCCATCTTCCCTATCGTTCTAATACAAAGTACTTGGGTTCTTTTCAATGCTAATCTTTTCAGCAACCATGCTCTTGATGTCTCTTTTTTTTTTTTTTTTTTTTTGGTACCGGGAATCAGACTCAGGACCTTGTGCTTGCCAGATAGGCACTTATGCCGCAGAGCTATTTCCCCAGCCCCATGGCCCTAATTTTGCAGGCACTCCCCTTCTGATGCAACTGCAAACTTTTCACATTTGCTTTTCAATCCTGACTTGTAGATCTGACTAAAAGCAGCCAGCAGTACCCATGTCACAGCCTGAATTTTGGGTTGCTTTGAAATTTTCTCCACTAGATTAATGAATCTACTACCCTTAAGCTTAATCTCCCACAGAGTCTCAGGACATGGGCCAAATGTAGATACATTTCTATCAGGGTGTAATGCACATAGCCTCTAGACAAACTGCAATGAAGTCCTTGTTCGTGACAGAAACCTCCTGAGCCTGGCTTTTACTGTTCACACTCCTACCAGCACTCTGGTCTTCTGAGCTCTGACAAGAGCCTCCCATCAAGCTTGTCTTATAGCAAGCTAACATTTCTCTAGGTGGCCTCTAGGTGGGATCTTAAACTCCCCCTAAAAACCAGTTCCAAAGGCCTCTAAACCACATGATCAGGTAGAGTCACAGTCATGATCCTACTCTGTGCCAGTTTCCATATTAACCATTTTCCTGTTGCTGAGACAAAATCCTTGACACCATAACTTAAAGGAGGAGAAATTTATTTTAGATAACAATTTAAACCCGTGGTCAACTGGCTCCAAGGCAGGGATGGCGTGGTAGAAAGGCCTGACAGAGCAAGGTGGTTCACTTGGTGACCAGGAAACGGGGCAGGGGAGCTGGGACAAGAATACACTTCTAGTGGCCCACCTCCACCCAGGCCCCACCTCCTAACAGCAAGCCAGTTATAGTACCCTTGTGATCCAACACACGAGACATTTGAGGGACACTTTAGACCTAAACCATAACAAGGTAAACATTTGAACAAGCAAAGTAAGGCAGTGACCAAGAAGACAAAACCAGCTCTGCTGCTTTAGCCTGGATCTGGGATGCCCCCCAAAGACCATGTGTTAAGGATTGGTCCCCAGTCTGGTTCTACTGGGAGGTGACGGGGCCTATAAGAGTCAAGGCCTAGTGGGAGGAAGTGAGGTTACTGGGGGAGTGCCCTTCACAAGGATATGGGGGCCCTGGTCCCTCTGTTTTCTTCACCCCAACCATGAGGGGAGTGAGTGTGCTGTACCGTGTGCTCCCCACCATGATGTGCTGCCTGGCCACAGGCCCAAAAGCGATGTAGCCATAGATTGGGGCCGGATCCTCCAAAACTGTAAGCCAAAAGCAGACCTTTGATCATGATCACTGATTTTTTCAGCAGTTATTTTAGCGATGCAAAGCTGACATGCGCACCTGCCTTCAAAACCATCCAGAGAAATAGCAGGACTCACTCTGAGGTCACAGGAGCAGCACATGGCTCCCCCGTGTGGCTGCTGTGAGCATCACTCACGTGGTGCCTTCACCAATCACCCCGAGAGCGCAGAGGAACCCACCCAGGCTGCAGGGCTTTCCTTACTTCACCCCACTGGCCATGCAGTTTAGCCACAGGGTTTTGGGGAGAAGTGCTCGAGTGGGGGACGCTGCACATATTTAGTGACGAGGTCTCTGGGCCAGAGGTGCTGAGCATACGCCGCACAGCACACACCATTCGGAGACACGAAGACGTCTCTCTGGTTCCATCACTCTCGTCCCCTCCCAGAGCACGAGTGTCTGGGGGGCAGGGGTGGCTCCTCAGCTCACCTTGCCTGCGGCCTGATGGGTGCTGGTGGCTCCATGCAGCAGGCACCCTGGTCACCCCGGGCCAGGAGGGGACAGGAGAGGAGGGGCCAGGAAGTCTGAGTGCGCTGCAGAGGGGCTCTGAGGAGACTGCGTTAGGAGAATCGGCTGAGCGGCTAAGAAAATGCTGGGCCTCCTTGGAAGAGAGGTGCTGCCCTGAAATGGGGCTCTGTACCCCGACAATGCCGGGAGCCTCGCCCTGGCGACACATTTCTGGGTGAGCCGTTTGGCACCCACTCCGGGCTTCCTGAGGCAGGTGCGTGAGGGCGCTCTTCGGAGGGGCGCTCGTCTCCTGGAAGGTCTAGGAGGTCCCGGGCCCCATCCTTAGGGCCCAGCCTTCTGCTCCTGGCCAGTGGGTGTAGAATTCGAGATGAAGAAGGTTTTCCTGCAAGAGTCTAGCAGTCTCGGAGGGTGGGGAGAGAGGGCCCAGAGACCGGGCACGGGGCAGCTAACCTCCACGTGCGAGAGAGCCAGTTTGAACAGGCTAAGGGGAGGAAGGGGCTGACAGAGGGTGCCTGGGTCTGTGCCGCACTGTCACGCGTGCGCCCGGTGGCCTGGCCTCCTGCTCCCTGTATTATTCACCCACATCTCAGCGCCGCCCGCCCGTGCTCCGCCTCCGGACATCTGACCTCCCGGGCCGGCCTGCTCTCCATGTAACCTCACACGATTCCGAGGCAGAGGGGACGGAGTTATTCTCCAAGCCCCTCCTTCCCTCCAGCCTCCCCTCCCCCGCCCTCCTCCTGCTGTGGTTCCGGTGCCAGGGCGGGTGGGCGCTCCTGCCTGGGCCACTGGGCTCTCAGAGCTGGGGGGTGGCCGTGCACCCCCTCCTCCCTCTCCAGATGGAAGCAAGTCCACGCGTCGGCCTGCCCCGAGGGAGACCTGTGTCCTCCAGCCGGGCTCTGGGCCGCTGCCTCAGCTGGGGGCCAGCAGGCGTGAGCCTGCTGCTTTTCCCTGTGGTCACTTCGAACACAAGCAAACGCGTCCCTGGGAGCTGGCGTCAGGCGCGCGGCACTCACTGGCGTGGGGAGCCCGCGGCCCCACTCTGCTCTGCTTCTCTTCTCTCCCCAGCCCTCAGACTGACAGCTGCCCCTCTCACGGTCGTCTTTTCCTCACATCTCTAAGACGCAGGGGCTGCCAGAACGGCGGGCCCCAGGGTGAAGCCAGGCCAGAGTTCCCGCCGGGCCCACGCGGTCTGGGCGGCGCTCGGGGTGAGGGGCCCAGGCCAGGGGCTGCGCTGGTGCCCGGGGCCCTGGCGTTTGCAGCGGCCCTGCTCCCCTTGGAAAGCGGGGCTCAGAGGCCGAGGCGCAGCGAGCGCACGTGCCCGAGGCGGAACACGGGGCTGCTCTCCAGAGCTCTGCGGGGCCCGGGGACCCAGTGTGCTCCACGGGGACACCCACACTGCGCGGACTCTGCTGCCGGACCCGGGCTCACGGCGGGGCCGGAGGGGCAGAGACCAGGCCCAACAGGCAGACGGTTGGCTCTGAGGTCGCCCCCACTCCCGGGACCCGGCAGGTCTCGCTCTGGGCGCCTCTGTTCCCCGGACCATCGAAGGGGGATCGAAATGCCCAGCGCGGAAGCCGTTGGCGAGGGTTAGTGACCGCGGATCAAAGCACAAGACACTGCCTGGCTCGCAGTGGGTGCCGGGCGCTGAAACCTGGCTGTTTGTGCCAGGCCACCCACGTGCCCGCCATGGCCACCCTCGTGGTAGAAAGAGGGACGCGGCCGCTGTTCCTCGCGTAGCACCTGGCGTTCCCAGCGTGCCCTGAAACGCACTGAAGCACAGGGGCACTGAGGCGGGCGCCAGCTGCCCTCCAGGAGGGGCCGCAGAGGCCTGGGGCTCGGGGCCGCTGTAGCTCAGTGCCACCAGCAGGGGGCGGGCTGCTCCGGGCGCTGACTGCGGGCCTCTGGAGGTGGAGTCCACGCTCCCGACGTGACGCCTGCAGGACCGGTGTCTGGCCAGCGCCACTTGCCACAGGGGACATCTCACCCTAGTTCACACGGTGCGGGGCGCGAGGACGCCCTCCAGGGTCCACCGGGGCCCTAATCCCCTCGTGGAGGTTCTGCCCCCCCCGAAGCCCCTCCCAACGCCGTCGCGTTGCAGATTCGGCTTCCACACGAATTTGGGAGGACCAATCTGTGTCGGGGTTGAGGTGATGATACACGTTTGGGGCCGTGCACCCTGAGCGGCAGGCACGCCCCGCACCTGCTCTCCCTGGCCCAGAATCTCTGCACCCCACTGCTGTGGCCTCCGGGGGCTCTGAGAATGGGCAGTACCCCCACTCCGGTCCATCAGAGGGGCCGGAGCAGCTGCCCGCAGGAGGCAGGGGGACCACATTAGGCCAGGGACACATTAGTGGTTCATGGCCAGCATTGTGTTTGGAAGTGATGAGAAAAGAGAAGAGGAGGGGAGAAGAGGGGAGAAGGGGAGGGGAGAGGGGAGGAGACCTCAGAGCGCAGTGTACGAGCGGAGAACACACTGCCCCGTGACCTTCTTGCCTCACTGTGTGTGTGCTGGTGCGTGCGTACACTCAATGTAAAATGTATTTTGATTGGGTCACCGCCAAAGACTTCGGCACCGCCGCACTGGCTATGGACGTTTACGCTGAGCGACGTCCTCGTTCCTGAGCCCGCTGTCCCCGCCCCTCGTCAGGAAGCCGAGTCCCCGCCCACCGCAGCCCCTTCCCAGTCTCCTCCGCGGGGCCTCTGTCCCGCGGGGCTTGTGCCCCAGGGGCCCCTGCCGCTAGAGGAAAGCACCTGCTCGCTCCAGCGTCACTGCCCCAGGCCTGGCCGAGCTCCCCTTCCCTCCCGGGCTCCACTTTGGGGTGTGGGCAACCCTCACTTCAGGCACCACCTGCACAGCTGTGGGTCCCCGGTGCCCTTCAGTCCCGTCAGCCACTGCGGGTCTGGAGGTCTACACACAGTCACTTTACTACCGGAAGAACGAGTCCCACCCAGCCGCAGCCGTCAAGGCCCCAGCAGGGTCAGAGGTGGGGGCGGAGGCTCTGTACCAGCACCCCGGGGGCTGGGCCGGCAGATGCCCACTGGGAAGCTGAAAGCAGGATAAAGGTTGGGGTCTCCGCCTCTGTTTTATGTCCCCCATCACCTTGAGACTCGGGGCTGGGTCCCCAGGCGCTCTGCGTGCAGGTGCGGTCGGGACTGAAGGCGCCCGCGCTGCCAGGGTTATTGGCCCTGCACTCACCCCCCTTATCTCCGGCTCTTTGAACACTGAGGACACCGGGGCGGGGGTGGGGGGGTGATCAAAGTAATCCTCAGGATCTGCAGGGACTCCCAACCGCCAGCTTTTTCACCGGTCATTCCAGGGCCCCTGGAGGTCACCCCAAAGCGGGAGAAAGCACCCCAAGCCAGAAACTGAGGCTGCCCCCAAAGCAGGACCCATCATCTCATAATGGGAACCCAGCTGCCCCCTCGAACAACGGTGGCCCAACCAGGACCGCTCAGAACTAGCCTGAGACCCTGATCCACGGGCCCAGGACCCAGCCAGGATGACCAGGAGAACCCGCACTGCCAGCCGTGAGAACCCAACCTTGTCTTTCTCTCCCTTTTCCATAAATCCCAAAGTTCCCAGCACTGAGCAAGGCTGAAGCAGGAGGGTGACAGGGCTGAGGCCCCCCTGGGCAACTTCGCTGTCCCAAAACATTGAAAAAGGCCGGGGTTGTGGTTCAGCGGTAGAGCAGCCCTGGGTCTGAGCCCCAGTACTGCAATCAATCAATCAATCAGTCACAAAGTCTCTGATCAAACCTCTCTCCTGCAGTCTCCGCCGCTCTTCTCTTCACTGATGTACGGGATGGTGGAGACCCTGGCTGCCCGGACCCCTGCACCTCCAGTAACACCTCCGCGTCCTTGGGGACACACCCCCGCACAGCACCCATGGGTGACGGTGTGTACAGAGCCCACTGGAGCCCCGAGTCAGTCACGTACTCCTTGGCCTCCAACCCCGGCGCGAAGCAGAACTGAGGTGTCATACCCAGAGGCCCTCAGGGGGTCCAAGTCCCCAGGCAAACGGCACCACCCCGATGGCGATGGCGGGGTGAGGGATCTCCTCCCTGTACCCAAAGGCGAACACCACACTCAGCTAGCTCTTCACCCCATGCCGCCCCCCTGCAGGCGACACCCGGAGTCTGTGTGGCTCACAGGCAGGGCTGGCAGCGCATGGGACAGCACAGTCCTCGGCCCCAGAGGCCAAGCGGGACCTGCTCACCGCGGCCCACTGACAGAAAGCCGTGGGCCCGTCCTGCCCGAGCGGACAGTGGCCAGCACCCCGCCCTGCTGCTATTTCCGTGGGACGGGAGACCTTCCCCAGGGTGCACGCGTCCTGACCTGACTTTCTGTTCCCTTGGGGATGGGATGGTCCCAGGGTAGGGGGCCAGGCTCCCCTTTTTCTGCTGGGTGGAACTCAACCACGTGAGTTCTGGCTTGTGAGGGCTTCGCCCCTCTCTTTCTCCTCTCCCGGGGAGCAGCGCAGCCCTGCAGCACGGTAAGAGGACTACGTGGGCCGCGCCAAGCTCGAGCAAGTCCTTTCCGGCTCTGAGAGTGGGCTCGGTCTGCCAGGCCCTTGTTCTTATCTCCCAAGTGCCTCTCTGCTGGGATCCCCAAAACCTGCCCGTGGGTTGGCAGAAATGGGAACCAGAGTCCTCAGATGGGGAGCAGAGGGGACCCGTGTGCCCGAGAGGAGACAGAGCAGGGTGGTGCAGTCACGGAGACATCAGTCCGGGAAGGAGGACTCCCGGGGCCCCGCTCCCGGAAGAGGCCCTCCCCGCAGCACACGCGTGTTCAGGCAGCACTGTTTATAGAAACAAAACTGAGAAACATCCTGGGTCTGCAACAGGCAGAATGAATAATCCATGACCCACTCAGGCGGTGGGTGTCATCACGGCAGACCAATGAAGAGAACGCCAGGAGGAGGGGCACGCAGGCGGAACCGCTCAGACGGCAGCCGGGCACTGGAGCCCTGTGGGGCGGCCATTCACATGGCACACGCGCGCGGCGCACACTGGGCACATGTATGTGGAACGACACATGGTGCCTCCAGGTGGCACACGCGTGTCACGTAGAGCCGCGCCCTGCCCCAACCTGGGCAGCTTGGTAACCTGAGTTGCCCAGATTTGAGACGTGGCCTGAGAAGCTGGGTATTCTACAACGCCTCTGCCGGGCATACAGCCGGGGCCAGAGACAGGCACCGTGGTGCTCCTCAGAGGAGGGGAAGAGCTGCCACCTGCAGTCAGGTGTAGGCCATCCGTAAACAACCTCACGTCGGTTCGGGTTTACTGCCCAGTGAGCTTGTCACGAGTTCCAAGCTTCGCGGTGCTTGTGATGCCTTTCCCCGCTTTTCTAAGGAGGCAAATACTGCACGGGAGATGCTGAGACCCGTCTGGGGCCTGCTGCACAAGCCGAGTGTGCTGAACGCATCATAACCTTCACGTCTTTGCCTCCCCGAGAGGACAGAGTCCTCCGATCCCCCAGCTCGAGAGTGCAGGCCTGGGCCGTGGGCTCCATTTGCTGTCTGGTTCCTTCCACTGAGAGCGCTGAGCCTGTGGCCTCGTTGAATGAAGGGCTCTGCGCTGTAAGCTCAGTTATTAAAACCACAGTGCAGGTGACATGCAGAGAAATCAGCGTGGGTTCAGACAGCCGTGCCCAGCCCCCACCCTGGCCCCTGGCCCCAGCGAGACCTCGATGCTGTCCCGTCTGTTCCCTTTACTGCAGGACGCTGCCTGAAGGAGAAGGAAAACAGAACCCCAAGACCTGATCAAGTCTGTAACGTCTCTT
>RJWM01026615.1:0-27858 GCA_004363535.1 Dasyprocta punctata
CCACCAGGAATCAGTTAGAGAGAATTGCTTCCCTTTCAACTTCATTAAAGAGTTTCAGGAGTATTGATGTTAAATGTTCTCTAAATTTCTTGTAGAATTCAGCTGTGAATCCCACATAATTTGGTTGTTTATTTTTGCTTGTTCTGTTTTCCTTATGTGAGAATTCACTGCTATCTATTTCCCTCTTAGAACTGCCTTCATTGTATCCCACAGGTTCCAGTATGCTGTATTAGAATTTTCATTTAGTTGTAGATATTGCTTAATTTCTTCTTTAGTTTCATCTGTGACTCATTGGTTGTTCAGTAGGGTGTTATTTAATTTCCATATGTTTATGTAGGTTTTGCATTTTCTTCTGCCATTAATTTCCAATTTCAGTGTACTATGGTCAGATAATATGCATGAAATTATTTCAATTCCTTTGCATTTACTTAAGTGTGTTCTACAGGTTTGTATATGGTCTATTTTGGAGAATGTTCCATTTGCAGCTGAAGAATGTGTACTCTGATGTTGATGGGTGGAACACCCTGTAAATGTCTAGTAAATCCATTAGTTCACAGGTTTGATTCAGTTACTTCTTTGCTGATTTTTTGTCTAGTTGATATAACCCTTTGTGACAATTGGTGTATTTTTTTGTTTGTTTTTTTGAGACAGAGTCTCCCTATGCAATTCAGGCTGACCTTAAACTCACTGTATAACCCAGGCTGGCCTCAAACTCATGACAATTCTCCTGCCTCAGCCTCCCAAGTGCTGGGATTATAGGTATGCACCACCACACCTGGTGACAATGGGATATTAAGGTCCCCCATTACAATTGTGTCATCGTGTATTTGATCTTTCACGTGTATTAATATTTGTCTTATACAGTTGATGCTCCTGTAATTGGTGCATATATATTTATGATTGTTATCTCTTCCTCTTGAACTTTTCCCCTAACAAGTATGTAGCAACATTCTTTATCTCTTATGATCACTTTTAGTTAGAAGTTTCAAACCAAATAGCTACCCTTGCTTTTTTCTGGGTTTCTGTTGAATAGAATATTGTTTTCTATCCTTTGACTTTCAGTCTATGAGTTTCTTTTTTATTTAAATGTTTTTCTTGTATCCAGCATATTGTTGGACTTTGTTTCTTAATCCACTCTGCCAGTCTGTTTCTTTTGATTGGTAAATTGAGACTATTTACACTGATAATTATAACTGATATGTATTGGCTTATCTTTGTCATGTAATCTTCATATTTCAAGTCATCACAGTGGGGTATTGGGAATATTTTTCAATTAGCAATAATCATGCCTTAGATAAACCTCATTAGCTATGATACTGCCACTGTGCAAAGCTTCCATCATGATATATTTTTAAAAGCAGGAAATTTCCTTAATTTTGAGGACCAGTGACCTACTCCTCCCACCTCAGGAGAAAACCTTCAATACTTAAGTTCAGGTAAAACTAGTTTGTTTTCCATCTTTTTACATAAAATCATGGACTTTTCCTTCACAGACAAATTTAAGGGAGTGTGACGGTCCTTCTTTCCTCTCTCCCACCCAAGGCCTTGCTACTCAAAGTGTGGACCCTGGACCAGCACCATCAATGCCACATCATACCTTGTCAGATAGGTAAATTCTCCAGCTCTGCCCATACAACTGAGTGAGAATTGCTTAATCTGCTTCTAAAAAAAAGTAGTCATATGAGAAGTTGAGGAGCATTTCTCTAAGGAACATTAATATACTACTGAATGAACTGAAAATACGGTGTCAAATTGACTCAGTCCTACACACTGAACTTTACAGTGATGTGTAAAGGTTTTCCTGCAGAATGGAATGTGTTTTCAATTTGAAACCACAAAGGAGTCCTACTAGGTGCTGATACTCTATTTTCCTCAAATAAAAATTGAACATACATCTTCAAAATACTAGTTTCAAGACATTACAGTTTGTTTTCTTACCCATATCACCTACATGATGGTGTACAGCCATCTTTTCTACCACCTATTTATCATTTAAAATTACAGTCTGAGATATAAATGTGACTGAATAAGACAATAAATAATGGACTAGAGCATGATGAAAGAATTGGAAAGATTGAAAAAGAAAGAAATATCAGGGAGTTGGAGAGAAATGGAGAATGCCAGCAGGATAAGGCCTGCTGTAACCTAGAATGTCAGATGTTTTACTTAGTTCTTAGTATACTCCTCAGACAACTCGCTCTTCACACCTGCCTCCAGCAGTGTCTCCACACTCTAAGTAATAGGGTCAAGCAGAAGCAGGATCCAAAGTCAGAAACACATTCATAAAACATATCTATGGCAAATTAAATTGTCCATATAAGTAATAGATGCTAAAGTTTAAAAAAACTGAAATAGAAGTATATCTTTTAGCTTAGAATTATTAATGAGAAAAAAATCAGAGAGGATCTAGTTTATAGCTCTTATTATTTTGCAATTATTAGCAATGAACTTTCAAGCTCTTATGAAAAACAAAAGACAGACTCCTTGCTTGAACATGGAATCCTGCTCTTGTGTAAAAGCAAATGCATGGAAATTCAATATCACTGGCTGACTAAATCAATTGCTATGAAGAAGCCCAGGAAGTTTAATGTAAATAAACTAAATGTAACCATGCAATCATCAGGAAATAAAATATAACTAACATCCTAACAATTGTGGTGTGCTAGTAGATATTCAATAACTGGTTCTGTAAGGGGAGAGTTCTAATTGTAGTACTTGTCAATTTCAGTGACATAAATGCTCCAATGTGATAGTTTCAAGCCATCAATGTGATGCCATTGAACAGAAGTTAAAAAGGATGCACAAAGTTGGTTCTCAAGAATCCCCAAAAGGCATTCCAACACTAACTGTACAAACTTTTCTACTCACCACTTGATACAGCAACTTTTGCTCTTTGGTCTAGATGCACACTTATTTATGCTCTGAAAATAGTGACTTTACTATATTATTTTAATCAAAGGTGACCATGGTCATAGTTTAAACTTTGGAAGGACTACCACATGAATTTTAAAGTGTGACTTACCATTTTTTCGTTTTCAGGTATCAAAAAATTTCCTTCAAAATCTTGCACTTTTATGATACCCTTTTGCCCATCACTCACTTTAATGGTGATGTTTTTAATGCCTCTTAAAGATAGGGAGCCACCCCACATGGCTTATGTTTTGCTTTCTTCCATATCTTCCCCTGAGGCTTCTGTCACTACATTGGATGAATTCTGAGGAGAGATGTGAAGCAATCACCACGAATATGTACATTTTGAGGTACTTCATCATAATTTTTGACAGCAGTAGTGTTCAAGATTGGCATATAGATTAAACTTGAGATGGTTGCCTCAAAAATAATTTTAAACTAGACATTTATAGCATATACAAAGCAAGTATATAAAGTTATTTGTCACAAATGATATTTTAATCACCTCATAGAAATGGCTGTTACTTACAAGTTTAAAATACAAGAAATTACAAAGCTCTATTGTTAAACATATGTCCAACTAATAAGGCAAAATCTCTTATGCATTTAGTATACATGAAGATGAGATTTCTCATTCAAAGCAGTATTGTGTTAGCATTTACTTATGCATTATCTTTTAATCTGACACAGATACATTAATGCCAACACATTTTTTAAAAAAAGAATTCACAAGACCACTAGCAATTAACACTGTCACACAATCTAATGCCAAAATCTGTAAGAAACCAAAAGCAGTTATAGGAAAGATAGGCATGGATTTAGAAAATCAACCAAAGTATTATCTCAATGCATTAACCAGCTTTGCTTTATGAAAAAAAAAACTATCAAAAATGAGGTTAAAAAAACTACTATAACCTTTACGATATAAAGTGTTTCTTTTAAACAATTATGCATGTTCTGCTCTGAAAAGCCATCCTTCTGTTGTGTTTGCAAACACCTCTAATCCTAGCAGTCTGGGAAGCTAAAACATGAAGATCACAAATTCAAACCTTCTCTGAGAAACTTAGCAAGATTGTGTCTCAAACATAAACAAATAAAAGGTTGGGATATAGTTCAGTGTAAAGGTTCTGGTTCAATCTCCTGTATTGGAAAAATAAAACTTAGAACTAGGCAGAACCTGGGGCAAGAAGTTTAAGAGTGGGTACAATTAGAAATGGCACGGAATGTTCCAGCAAATTAAATTATCATTCTCAGTGCTTAAGAAATGTGAGAAAGAAAGAAGGCGCTCTGTGTGTTCGTGTCCTCTAGAAAAAGAGAATTCACCTAGAACTATTGTACATGAATTTTCCTTATTCCAACAAGAGACATGAGAGAGAGATGATCTCAGCATAAATAGAAAGAAGTACATAAGCCAAATTAACAACCCTGCCTATGCAGTGGCTAGTGATATGTGTTATTCTCACTGGGCCAACTGTGCCCAAAACTTATTTCAGTGTGTTTCTGTGAGAAGAAATAGACTGAGCAGAGAATATGTGCCTTCACCAATATAGGCAGCCATCATTCAAACCATTAAGGCCTTGAATAGAACAAAAGAAACAAAGGAAGGGCAAATTTTCCCTCTTTTCTTTTTTTTTTTTTACTTTATTCTTGAAGATTTAACATTTTCTTTTAAAATACACTGATACAAAGTTTTAAAATAGTAACCAGAAAGGATGTTGCAACGATAAAAGATTAATTGCAATATTTACTTGTTTAGAAATAACTTCCCTCTGATGTCTACTTAACTCCGATGTTCCCATGGTACTGAATTTCTGTTCTTCATAAGTCAGTCTATAAAATGTGAAGTAAATGTGCAAAATGTGTATTCTAGTATCAATTTAATTCCATAAAATAGGGGTTCCTTTTACATTATCTTATTTTCACAATGCCACAGGGTAAGTCCTCAAAACTCTACAATTCTTCACCTTTCAAAATATTTTAAATATAAGCTTTAGATCAAATGATGTTTAAAAATCCCATTTTTAAAAAAATCTGAATTATTTTAATTATGACGATGATAGACTGCCAGCCAATCAAGGCTACAAACTAACATATAAAGAATGACCACCAATAAGATCCCATTATATTTTAATAATTATAAAAGGTGATCAAATGCTATCCCTAATAATATTAGTATCATAAACAATGACATTTATATTATGAAAGTGTATTTATCTGTATACCTTACACACTGAGATATAAAGCCATTTTTACCAATTTTTATTAATTTAACAAATAATTTCTCCTATAATGACAACTGTGGCAAAAATTTCAATAACATTAGCCAATTTGCTGACAGGTTTTACAGTCCTTTTATTAATATGGTGCATAGACATTTGTAAACTAAACAGCCATACCAATTTATAAGCAACTAATAAATTTTGAAATGTTAGGGGAAAAGTTACACTCTAATTTATTTTTTCCTTTTCTTTATATATATTTTATATCATGTGTCACACTCATTTTTTTCACTAGACTTTATTAAGTTCTAGATCTAAATATGACTAAGCATAAGGCAAAATAGTGATGGATGTCTACAAAATAGCTGAGTTTTTTCAGCAGATAAGCCACTTAAATCTATTCTCTAAAAGATAATTATTCAACCTAGGGCAAACATGGAGAAAGCTGGATTTGAATCTTAGCTTCCTCAGTTTGACCTATCTTCTGTCCTCAAACATCAGAGCTTCTGGTTCTTGGGCCTTCAGACTCAGTTGCACAGCATAGGCTCTCCAGGTTTTCAGGCTGTATCACCAGCTCTCCCAGGGCCTCCAGTCACAAATAGTAGGTGGTGGCATTTCATGAAATTTCTCTGCCTCCAAAATCACATGAGCTACCTCCCCCATCAGCATATAGATTAAAGTTGAGGTTGTTGCCTAAAAAATAATTTTAAACTACACATTTAGACCATATGTAATATAAGTAAACTTGTAAAGTTATTTATCACACATGATATTTTCAATCACCTCAGAGACAGAAAGAAAGAGAGCGCGATCTTCAGAGAACCTTGGCTACTACAATCTAGATAAATGTCACCTTTACCAAAGATGAGCAAAATGTGTATAGAAAAAATGTGAATATGAACAAAACAAAATATATAACTACACTGAAAGAGAGAAGAAGCAACATCCAAAGGGTCCATAGAGAAGCATACCTCTATAACATTATTAATTGCAAGATCTAAAAGAAAATTTCAGGAAAGTGTAAAAGATATATCCTGTATTAAACAAAACAACTCATGAAAGGAGGAACAGATGAGACAACATGGATTTGGGAAAACACAATAATGGAATGTAAGACCGTATTGAGAGAGTAGAAAACAAAATTGATTCAGCAAAAAACTCAAGGAGTGATATAGGTAGCAAACTTGAAATGCCAAAAAGTTTTCTTGGAATTCAAGGAATAAAGATAAATATATGTAAGTCATGAACGATGCTTATTTTTTTTGGAAAGAAGGGAATGGAGAAAGAATGCTCATATTTTTAGTAATGTTTAGTGATACCAGAAGAGAAACCAGAACAAGTCAAATTTCATGACACTGAAATCAGAATACATTGAAAAAGAAGAGATAATCAAAGCTATAGTTTAATAGTATCTCTGAACTTGAAAAAGGTGTATTTTTTACACTGTTTCTCAAATTCAAGAAAAATCCATTAAAGACACAAAACATCTAGGCAAACCTGATCAAATTTTGTGTAACCAAGATGAATAAACCCTTTAAAAACTTGGAAGCCTCTGAATAAGGTTACCTATATCTAAGCAAACTTACCTACAAGGAATTATCTTCCAGTGAGTTCCCTCAAGCAAGATTCTGAGATAAGAATATGCTGAACCCAAGAAGATCCTTCAGGGTGTGGGAACATGAGTGTCAACAGTCTTTAAAGTCATCATCATTGAGCTGCTTACAGTTGTGGACATCTGAGGTTCAATACTAATGGGGAAGTTCATCAGTAAATCACAATTCAGTATCCAAGCTAGGAGGAAGCTGAGAAACTTATCCTGAGCTGCTGTCTATCTCTGGATAAAAGATGATAAATGGACATTTTTACTCCTCAGGCCTACCTAGCTCATGTGTTCTCAGGCAGAGCATCACAGGTGCTCTGGTCAGATCCTGTTGGCACATACTAAAATGGTGAATATGAACCGGGCACGGTGGCACACTCCTGTAATCCCAGCACGTGGGAGGCTAAACCAGGAAAGATTGCCGAGAGTTCGAGGCCAGTCTGGAATACATAGTGATTTCCAGGCCAGGCTGAATTACAGAGTGAGTTCCTGTGTCGAAAAACAAACAAACTAATTAATTAATTAAATTAAATAATGAGTAAGTGAAGCATGTGAGAAGGTGCAGAAAGCATCTACTGACAATAATCAAAACCTGGTTAACATAAGATTTCCCCTCTACGATAGCACGAACAAAAATGCTAGAAGGCAGTAAATTAATGATGACAAGGTTTACAGGAGAAAAGAATGCACATCAATAATTTGATATCAACTGGGTCTTTTATCGGCAATGCAACAGCAAGACCTCAGAAACCGCATGACTTGTGGATCTATCTTTTAAAAAAAACTAGGTGAAAATTTCCATATAAAAATATATTTGATCTTGCATATTGAATTCAATTCCTTCTCAAATTCCCTTTGAAATTTCAACGCAGAAAAAATGTTTATCCTCAGCATATCCCAGAAAAAAAATCCACTCATGAACCAGAATTTTCAAGGTATAGCAGTTTTTACAAGGCATAACAAAATTAGGATCTGGCTGAACAAATTATTGCACAGCCCAAGGCTCAAAGTATACATATTTAACCCAGCTGGATGAGGTGCCTGCACCCATAATCCCAGCATTCAGGGAGGCAGGATGGTCACAAATTCAAGCCCAACCTGGAAAGTTTAGCAATTTAGTGCATCAAACTTAAAAAACAACAAGGAGGGTAGGGCTGAGATTATAATTTAATATGAAAGCCATAGATTCCCAGTTACAGAGAGAGAGAGAGACACAGAGAGAGACAGAGAGAGAGAGAGACAGAGAGAGAGAGAGAGAGAGAACCAACTTTAGTTTTAATTGAAAAAAAGAAAGAAATCCAAGTGGTGGAGCTTCCAAAAAGACTTCTCACCATCTCTGCCTTTGTTACTCATAACCTCCTTTGTGTAGTCCCATCCCCAAGGACATGCATATGTATGACTCGCTTCTATGAGAAACCCTGAAATCAAGAAACTGATCAAGATGCCAAGATTCCTAGTTCTCAGAAGTTTTAATATAATAAACATTGTTTTAAGCCATTATGTTTTAGAAAATATTTCCTACAAAGCAACAGATAATACATCCAGAAACACTTCCTAATATGAAAATTCAAGAATTCTTAATTAGACTGCATCATCAGAAAGCCATGGACCAACTGAGCAAATTCAAATTCTGCATCAAGTGCCCAGATGGTCCTTCCTTGCAAGTGAGCAGTGATAAAAGTGTAACCACAGTATGTTTCCACTCATTGTGGTCGTGTCAGTTAGAGGTCTGTACAGACTTTCAGTCTCTTTTGTGCTGTCTGTAGTGCAAGGACAGGACAATGGGAGTGGTCATGCTTTGTGTGAAAGCAATATTGGGGTACATTTTCTGAAAAGAATTTAAAGACTATGGTAAAGCTAACTAAAGTCTGCTTTCTATAATGAATGTGCACCAGTAATTCTAAGCACTCTGAGGGGAACTCCTCCCCCATCAGAACTGACAGACCTAGAGCCTTCCCTGCCATATACACTGAGTGCTATGACAAAGATTCTATAAATGTTTGGAAGAACAGACCCCTACTATGCAGAGCCTTTCTGATAACTCCATCTGTACTTTTTACCAAACAGTGGATCTTTTTCAAAGAAGACATTAAAAAATGGAAAGATATTCCTTGTTCATATATAGGAAGAACCAACATAGTGAAAATGGCCATATTCCCAAAACTGTTATGCATATTTAATGCAATCCAAGTAAAAATACAATCAGCATACCTCACAGAACTAGAGGAAACATTTCTAAAATTCATTTGGAAACCAAAGAGATGTAGAATAGCAAAAGCAATTCTGGGCAACAAAGGCAAGGCAGGGAGCATCGCAATTTCTGAATTGAAATTATACTACAAAGCTACTGTAATAAAATCAGGATGGTATTGACAAAAAACAGACTTGAAGATCAGTGGAACAGAATAGAATTTGCAGATGCAGCTCCAAATACACTCAGCCAATTTATATTTGACAAAGGAACCCAGTATGTTCACAAAAAGAAAGACAGCCTCTTTAATAATCGGTGCTGGAAAACTGGCTTTCCACATACCAAAGACTAAAACTAGACTTGTGTCTATCACCATGCACTAAAGTCAAAATCAATCAAAGATCTAGATACTAAAACAGAAACACTAAATTTACTGGCAGAGGAAATAGATAGAAATTTTTAAGACATAGGCCTAGGCAGTGACTTCATGAACAAAAACTCAGACTGCGTAGGAAATATTCCAAAGAATCAACACGTGGAATCTCACATTATTAAAAAACTTTTGCACAACAATAGAAATCACCAACTGAGTGGAAAGAAAACCCACAGAGTGGGAAAAATTATAGCCAGAGGTCCCTCAAAGGACTTCTGTCTAGAATGTATAAAGAATTGAAAAAAATCAAGCCCCCCAAATTCAAAGACCCAATCCAAATTTGGGCATCTGAGATGAATACACACTTCTCAGATAAAGAAATTCAAACAGCAAATAAATACATGAAAAAATATTGAATATCAATTGTCATTCAAGAGATGCAAATTAAAACACTGAGATTCCATCTCACCCCCAAAAGAATGGCTATCATTAAGAAATCAACCAATAGCAAATGCTGGCTGGGCTGTGGGGAAAAAGGAGCTCTTCTGCACTGTTTGTGGGAGTGCAGACTGGTGCAGCCACTCTGGAAATCATTGCGGAGATTTCTCAAAAAATTAGGATTAGAGGTCCCATTTGTTCCAGCTATTCCCCTGCTGGGTATCTTCCTGGAAGAATTAACAACATCATACCATATAGATATATGTGCACCCATGTTTATAGCAGCACAATTTGTAATAGCTAAATCTTGTAAACAACCTAAATGCCCATCAACAGAGGAATGCATAAAAAAGATGTGGGTTTTTTTTTGTATAGTGAAGTATTACTCAGCCACAAAGAAGGATAAACTTGACACTTTTATAGGAAATGGATATAACTCGAGACCATACTCAAATGAAATAAGTCAGACTCATACGTGTAAACAGTATTGTCTCACTAATGTGAGAAACTGAATGAGTACATAAGATTCAAAATGTACAATAGATATTGTGAATTGGGAAGAAACTGTTCAAAAGAAAAGAGAAGCTGATGGGGGAACGGGGAAAGAAAGGACAGAAAAGTTATGCAGTTAATTGCACTTAGTACATTGAAAAGAAAGGTTTGTGCTAATATTGTTTGGACAATATTTCATGCCTATATCTTGCATAAGAAGATAACAATATGTGATACACTAACTATTGTTGCTGTCCTATTGGCCTGTTTTGAAGCTGTTGTATTTTTTCTCTTTAAAATATTGGCTCTCTTATCCAACATGGATGCCCCAACAGATCAGAATGGTGAGAAAAAGAAGAAGGTAAAGCAAAATAAAGGTGTGCTCTGGATTAAAATAAATGAGACTCTTATGATTGACTTCCAGGAGCATGAATGATCACCTTAGTCACAGTCATGGATATGTACTGAAGGCCCAATTTGAACCAGATACTATTCTTGGACTAGGGAGCTGGAAATTAACAGATGGAAATAATTGCCTTTGTAGAGCTCATACTCTAGTGGAGATAGACTGACATAAAGAAATTGACGAATAGAATGTATACCAGATGATAGAAAATGCTATGAGGAAAATGAAACAAGCAATTGGGGATAGAAATACGTCAGGATGTGTTCTGAATTTCAAATAAGGTTTCCAGGGAAGACATTGGTAAGCAAAGAACAGTTACAAAGGTGCGGAAAGGAGAGAGTTTGTGGCTATCTGGAGAATGAATCATCCAATTAGAAGGAAAGCCAAGTGCAAAATCCTAACAGGGTAGTACCTCTGGAGTATTTGAGAAGTGGTAAGGTTACTGGGAGATCAGGAAGAGGGCTATAGTGTAATACACAAAGGGAGAACAACAGGAGTTGGAGTAAGCGGGTAGATAGTTTCTTCAATTTCCCTTCTCCCAAATCTATGAATACTTCTCTTCACTGGTCTCTAAAGCAGAAACACACTAACAAAGGATCTGAGAAATGAAATTCTGGGCTTTCTAGTCCTATGACTCTGAGAAAAGAACACAGGTGGGCAGAAAAGTGTTAGATACCTACTAGCCATCTAACATACTGATTTTCCCCACCGTCCCTTGTAGACTCCAAAAATAATATTGTCAAAAAGACCTTGTAAGACTTAAAGTTATTGATACTCTAAAAGAATGAAAGGAACACTTGCCTGAAAGACTTGATTCCTGGTTCAGTGCTCTGCTTGACTTTGAACAGACTCTTCAAACTCTCTGAATCTGTTTCCTAATCTGTCAGATAGGGATAACAGCACCTGAATCTCAGAGTCGTGCAGAATTAATGATTCAGTGCATGTGAAGGGCTCATCCTAGTGTCTGGTACAAATAGGAGTTATGATTATTATAGACATAAAACTATGAGACCTAACTGGCTCCCCCAAATTTCTTAATATCAAGAAATTTATTTCACTTCTCTAAACATTCATCTCATCTCTAAAGTAAAAATAACAAAATCTAGTTTTAAAGACTAAGCTAATAGATGATGTTTATAATGGCACATAGTCAAGTTCTCAATGAATAATAATTATCAAAATTAATTATTAAAAGCAAGGGGTTGGGTCTCCAAGTTTCCTTCCCATTTTAATAGTGTTTGTTATTGCCCATAGTTAACCAATGCAGAACTGTTGTAATCTACCTCTTTGATATCTCATGAGATTTACAAATTTTATTTTCTCTTAAGTAAATTTCTGACACACTGTAGCCAACATGCATGAAAATTAGAAATACTTGGCTGCCCACTGTCTAGATTCCTGGACAGAAGCAGGTATTTTCACAGGAACTGACCCTGACCCTGTGGACTTCATGCATACTGTAGATAACTCACTTCATCCTTTTCTTATCAATCCCTTGATATCATGGTCACATCTGGCAAGGCCACTGGTGGTCTTATTGTCTAAGGCTCTTTTAGAGGAGTGAACCCTTCTATGACATGGCTATTGTAGAACAACTGGAGGCCAAAGTTAGAGCCAATCAGGAAGAAGAAAGAGGAGGCACAAGTCAAACAGTCAACAATCATACTGATCCCAAAGCCCCCAGAAATGGCCTTGGGGTGCCACACAGTTGCAGCAGAAATTTTATTTTATTTTATTTTTTTGTGGCACCGGGAATCAAACTCACAACCTCACGCCTGCCAGGCAGGTGCTTAAGTCACTGAGCCAAACTCCCAGCCCTAGTTTTTTGAGACAGGGTTGCACTATGTAGTTGAGGATTGCAGCAGAAATTTAGGACATTCTCCCCTTGGCCCTGTTCCATGGCAGTGAGGAAATAAGTTCCAGGTTTACTTCATCTGAGCATGTTCTCAGGAGCAATCAACAAGTTAGCCTACATATAACTAATAGTGCTTACTCCTTCTACCCTTGCATGAACTACTCTAATTTTTCTTAGCAAAAGAACCAAGCATGTGGACAACCACTTTTTTACTTACCTTTGTAGAATTTTTAGCATTCCTTTAATCATTTACTTAGTCATCCACCCAGCATGTAACTATTCAGCACACACTATGCCTCAGCCAGGAACTAAACACAGAAAAAGAACACGACCCAATTCTATCCTGAGCCTTGTTTGGGGGGAAGAAAATAAATAAATACATTCATAGTTATAATATACTATGATATGTATTAAGGGAAAGAAAAGAAATGGCAAAGGGTACTAAAGGAAAGGCCTAAAAGTTCAAAACACAGAAGTAAGGAAGATTTCTTGAAAGACCTTCATTGGGATCAAGGATAGGAGGAGATGAAGGAGTTAGGGCATTAGGAAAGCAATGAGCTGCAGTTGGTGGTGAAGGTTAGCATCAGAGATGGAATTCTATGTGACAGGTGAAAAGGCATGGTATGTTTTTAGTCTTACAAGTAACTCAATGTGACTGGGAGTACAGCAAGAGATGAACTCAGAAGAGAATTACAAGATATGGCTTTTCAAGGCTGCAGCTTCAAGGACCTTGCTGAAGCCTGGGAGGGAAACAATATTCCCTGAGACTGTAAGTGTGAGAAGCACAGTCCAAGGACCAAGTAACACAGTGGACCTGATCATTTCTTTACTGCCTACTCAACTCTAGACAACATACTTTGTACCAGAGTTCTGTTCTCTCAACACTTCTTGATGTCTCCATTCACCCCCATCCAGCTTCTATCTTCTGCCTCTGCATTTTCCACAATTTCCATTCATATGGAGTTAAAAAGAATAAGAACTGTCATCTCTATGGTTTTACAGGGCTCTGCACACACTGTTGCTCTGGAGAATCCTTTCAGAGTGGAAATAATCATCCCTACAAGGCCTGTAGAATACATTGTTCAAAGAAGAATGTTGATTTCTTTTAAAGACAGTCTAAACTATATTTTAACTTCTCCATGTTGCTAAGTAAGCATTTTACACCAAGTCAATAAGGAGACAATCTTACATACCTTATAGTCTTTCTTTTAGTGCTGCCTTGGAGGGAATCATGGAGAAATGAGCCTGTCGTTGTTGCTTAGTCTAACTTTGCTCACAAGGCAGACCCTGTAGATTTTCCTCACTGAACATTTTTAATTTAATGTTTTTGTTTCCTCTTGGCAAAGGAACCCTGGAGTTTCACTGTCTAGATTTTGATAGCATGGCAATTTCTGTTTAAGTGGACTTCTGACAGCTGCTGAATATTGTGATGCTCTGCCTAGTGTGTCTTCTGGAAGGAAAATACTGACACTCATTTTTCATTTACAGACTGGACACTTTCTTGTTCATGATGGTGAAGGGTTCCCAGTACATCTTGTCTCTGTTGAAGCTGTTCAGCTCCATCATAACGATAACACCATGGCAAGGCATAAAGAAGACACAGAAGACTCATGCTGATACCCAGGGTCAGTTTCAATGGCAAATGACCTGTGCAGGTCACTCATGGACCTACACTGAGGCCCACACTTGGCTTAGTGCTCTGGTGTCAATCTTTGAAATCGTTCATTAATTTTTAACAAGGAATCTTGCATTTTCATTTTGTCCCAGCCCCCATAAATTAGGAAGCCAGTCCTGATGACATTATAGGTCCTTTTGACAAGAATGAGTCTCAGTGTTCCCTCAGGTCTAGTTCTCCAACAGCAGCAAAGCCAGTTCATTTCCTCTTGCCACCTGATATATGAACAAACACTTGATCAACTAGATTTCAAAGTGCAGAGGGCACAATTACATGGAGAGAACACAGACAGGCACATAACCACACCAGCTAAGTACCATCAGGCACCAAATACAACCTCTATGCCAGATTTTAGTACCATTCAGAATGATAAAATTTGAATGGCCAAGCCACTGAGCATCTCACCACAGCTGTGCCCAGGCATAAACTCAATCAACCTGAGGGATGTTCCCCAGAGAGTGCACCTGATGCCAAAAAAAAAAAAATTACACAATCACAATTCACAGTAATCTGGGTATGTTTTCAGGAAGTGTAAAGAGAGATTGCTTTCATCAGACTTTTCATTCATTGCAGTTAAACTCAAAACCTGGTTAAGAGAACAATGCTCTGTTTTTATTTCTTCCTTTCAGTCCAAGAACACCTGACTTGTTAGAAAAGCAACCTGAGATGGAATCTCTCTGATTATGCCTAATCTCTTTATTCATTATATTTTATCTGAAGGAACAAAGCTGTTATACTGGATTTCACTTGGAATCACATGGTAGTCAGTTGCCGGGGATATTAGCATTCCTAAAATTCTGCCTACAAGAGAAAAGGTTTTTCTCTGAGTGTATACATAATTTTATATGCATAATGCACATATTTCACATTTTTCAATTCATGTAGAATAATCAAGGAATACTAAGCACAGTTTGCTTAGTTAAGTATGCTGTTATCAATAGCAGCAGTGGCATAATGAAGCTACACATTGGCTCCCAAATGCCAAGGGCTTTCCAACTTCACACCCAGTGATGTCATGTTTGTGTCTTAAAATCAGTCGTGATGGCATCATGGGAACATATGCTACAAACTAGGGCATTTTTTCCCTAGATATCCATATACCAGCACAAAACTCTTTAGAGCTTACTACAGAGAGTTCTAAATAGAACTTAAAAATTATGAAAATTAAGGCATTATAGATCTGAGTTGTTAAAAATAAGACCAATGAAGACTAGTTAGATTTGGAGTTTTAATTCCCCATAAAAGCAGAAAATTGGGAGAATAACATTTAATTTCATCAGTACTGACCTGTTGCCAAGGACCGTCTTCCAGGGAAAGCATGTGACTGCCGAAGACACAGTAAAGAAATGCTTCCCCTGACCCTGACAGTATCCCACCTGGACATACAAGGAGCGCACATGGGTCTGCTCTGAGTTTGGAGGTATCTATCTCAGGAGTATGAAAACATAAAAATTAAAACAAAAATATATGACTCTATTCTCTCAAGGTCAATTCTGTTAAAAGATACACAATTTTACAAATGTGAGGAAAAGCCTAAATGATTAGAACTATGTTTAATTCTTCTATTGTGCCGAAGTATATAAAATAATTTGACTGTTATATATAACACAGAGAGAAACAGGTTGATTGTAACTAAAGAGGAACCTCATCATTTTTTTCACAGCAAGTATAATTCCCTTCCCAACAAGGAAGTATGATAAGTTAAACAAAGAATTTATTGCTCCACTGTCTGTAGCTGAATAAATTTATGGTCAAAAGGGAAATTGCACCAGATGTATCCTATAGGGGGAAATGGGTCCACTGCATTTCATTAGAGCTGGGAAATGTCTTACAGGAATAATCCAGCCAATTTCATTCCATCACTTCAGTTTTTCGATATATAACTAACTACTCTTCACAGCCCACCTGATATCTGACATTTTTATTTTCTATTAACTTATTTCTATAAAGAAATAGAATAAAGCTAGCAAGAAGGATGGAAAAATTATATTAGAATCTTACTCATGTGCATAGTTTAGAAGGGAGGATCTGTATACTCTTATTTTATAATACAAATTAAAGACAGCAATTCTTGACAAAATCTTCTAGGCTAGGGAAAATATAGAGAAGATTTAATGCCAGCATAGAATAAAAATGCTGTTTTAATTTTTATGTGTTGATTTTTTAAAAACAAATTAAAAGCAAAGTAAAAAAGACACTGCATCACAATGCTACCTACAAATATTAATATTCTAGGACTAACCTTTAATATTGTGGGGCTGTGTGCTCAGTGCTGTTCTGACTGCTTTACATTTATCAGCCCACTGAATCTTCACAACATCCTGACAGTCATGCTATCTGTTGCAGACCCCTCTTTTCAGACAAGGGAACTGAAGTACACCCCTGATACAGCCAGGATACAGAATGCAGTGCTGTTTATAAAATAATTTTTCAGTGAGTGAATCCAGCAAGTAATGAATCAGTCAGACAATGAGGGACAATAGCTATAGAGTTAAACACTAGGTTTGAACGGTACTTGATGTGGCTTATTATTTTTATAACCCAGGATGGTCCCAGAGCATCTACATAAGCTTTGAAGCTTTACAGACCACAGCAGTGAAGACCTGATATGAATAACATGGAGGAAGATACTGGGAAAGATAAAGGCATTATTCATTAGTGATGTAGCCACAATGTACCAAACATGAGACTCTTCACATTGTTTAACTTATTAATTCTCACAGCCATTCATTTGGCAGATAAGAAAATGGAGACTCAACAAATAAAATAATTACCCAAAGCCATGGCATTGAATAAGTGGAAAATTGGGAGCATGGGCCCAATCTAACTCCAGAGCTCTTTTCACTACCATGCAATATTTCAAACAAGCACAAAAGAAAGCGGGGGGGGGGGGCAAAAAGAGAATAGAGTAAAAATAAAGTGAGATTTATCTAAGATATCAGCTCTATCCATGAACCTAAATTTCTACCCTGGCTTGCCCTAGAAATCTCCAGGCAATTATTTTAATCCCCCAATTTCTTTTTCTTGGTATTAAAATAAGAATGACCCAGTTATCACAGTTCTCCTGACAAGAAAGTCAAGACTGACATCTAATTAATTCAGTTTTCCTATGTCCTGGCAGGGACTCCCCTAGGGAAAATGACTCAACAGAAGTTCTTTTTCACCTTCTGAGTTGGAGGTAATTGCCCCTGCTCAGGAAATTCTAAACCTCCAAACCCTCAGGCAGCAATCTGGCCATTCGTTTGCAGAGTCCTGGCACTAACCTGGCAGCTGCAGAGCCCCGTTCAGCTGTTACAGCTGTCTGGTGGGACACCTGTTCTCCCTAATTGAAGGTGATGGGCAAGGGGCTGGTGGGGAAAGGTTGGCAGCAGCTCCATTAATGTGATTGGGCAAAAACTTTCAATGACCTATAACATAGAGGAAATTCGGCCTGCAGTAGTGCTTCTCTGGAGAAGGAATTTTAGTGCAGTAAGTTAGAAACATCCAATAAAATCTAATGATAGGCAGTAGGGAAAGTCCCTTAGAAAAGAATTCCCAAGGAAAAATTGTAAAGAAATGAACAGTGCAGTGCCCTGTCATCGTTGGTAATACTACATGCATCTAAAAATCGTCAGCATTTATAGCCACTTTTTCCACCCACCCTGTTCCCCGCTTTTTAGTAATTGGTTTAATGGACACTAAAAGCATGATGAGGAATGTAGCACACCCAATTTATTACTAAAGCTCATTTCATAGATAGCAAGCCCACACCCTGCATGCTGCATTGAATATATATGTTACATTTAAAGATCGATAGCACTTGCCTGCAACTTGATAAGTGCTTCTAATTTAATTTCTAACTATGGCATTTACTTAATCAAAACTTTGGGAATAAAAACCAATTCAGATACAATCACATTTTGGAAAAGAATCAAAAGGAATAGACAGAAACTGACATACATGGCTTAAGTTCAATATAATTTTAATAAAAACACTGAATCTTTTAAAAACATGAAGAATCATTTATTGTTCTGCCACTAAAGGAAAATATAATGATGAGATATTTCAGATGTAGAGATTCTTGGTAGAAGTTATGTTTATCAGAAATGCAACATCAAACGAGGCAAGTAATAAGATTCAATGAGAAATAATTTATTAACTAAAGAAGTCTTGACATTGCATTATTATCTGATACCATTAATCTTCAGATACGCTTTAAAGTGTGATTTTTTTTTAATTAAAAAATTTCTGCACAAAAAAAGGAGGTACAGAAGGTGGTGGACTGGTAGGAACCTACATTAACCAAGCATGCTATTTGTCCAAAACGAAAGCTGTGTGGTTCTATGAGACAGGGGCACCACTGGAAATCAAAGAACTACAACGTTAGAAATCTAGCAGCCAGGCAAAACCTGAAATTTGGTATTTAGAGAGACAAATAAATTGACTGAAGCTACTCACTCCAGCACTCAATGAACTGCAGCTCAGTGAGGCAGGGAAACTTCCCCTCCCACACAATGGTAAAAGGAAAATCTCAGCACGCTCTGCGAGCACTGGTTCACATAGATACAGCCTGAGCAAATAGGAGATCTGAATACAGCCTAGTGAACAGAAATGGGAGTGTTAATTCTCATCTTTTCTCTCAAGATTTAGACAGGGTCACACTGGGAAGCCATTTTAAGATCCCCACCCCACCTCCATCTTGCCTCAGTAGAACTGGCAAGAGACTGACCGGGGAAGAATTGCCACGGAAGCAGTCAAGAGAAGGGGTCGCTGGCAGGAAAGTATCTAAGTGTGGGGCCATTCCTGCAGGGACTAGTGGAAGGCTGGGCACTCGCAGCCCTACTACAACAGATCGTGTACACCAATTCCCCCTGATCTGCTCATCTGCATTCAAGGTAAATACTGCAGCATTGCCTGCAAAAGTGGAATATGGAAATTGACAGAACTTTAGCCCACACTCCAGATCTGCACACAGACTATGAGGGTCAAACTCAGCTAGCTGATAACCTAGATTTTCCAGCACCCTCACTCCCAGATATAGAAGAGAGTAGAGCCAGTCCCATAATAGTAGACCTACCTATACTCATCCAAAACCACAGAGGTGCAGAACTCAGCCCCTTGAATGCTGTTAATGACCTCTTGGACCTGAACAGAGGCTAAGGAGAACTCTAAAAAACTAATTATTATCTTTGCACACACAACCACAGACAGCATTTCTCACATAACATACAAGAGTTAACTCCAGTAAATACCACCATAAGGAAGAATAACAGACATGGGTGTTTTGTGTGTGTGTGTGTGTGTGTGTGTGTGTGTGTGTGTGTCTTTGTATGTACCTAGAAGGCATATCTGTGTATGTGTTTATAAGTGCTAGTTATTGCTTTTGCTTGTCTACTGTCTGATTATGTTACATTATGGTCTTCACATCAAGCCAGGTTTATTCATATGATTCACTAAATTTGGGTTTGTTAGTTTAGTAATTGGGTTTGATCTCCCTATACCTTCTCTTGCTTTCCATTTATACTCTCCTCACCACTCTTCTTCCATTCCTTCCCCTCTCATACCCTCTCAAACCTTCCTTCCCTCCCCCTTTTTTCTTGTGCATGAATATTATTGAAGCAGGAGATTAGGGTGTGGACAGCTGGCCGGACAAGTGAGCATGAAGCAGGACACAAATAGAAATCCTAACAAATCATTCAGACACAGAGTAAGAGAAAAGGGTGACTCCATTTGCCAACCACTCGATAAGAACCTAGAAAGAATGTCTGAAAAGTGTCCCCGGCATCCCAGAAACCCTGGTAGCATTATCATTAAAACCTATGTTTTTCTTTTTCTTTCTTTCTCTTTTTTGGATTGTGCAGGGGGCATAAATGTATATGAAACTGGGTACAAATAATTAGTTATTATATTTACTGCTATATTGTCTTATCTTACTTTGTCATATTATGTTTCCAAAAAAGGTTTTTTCTTGGGTCTTTTAACTTTGTGTTTCTGCTAGTATATTAATTGACTTCAATCTTCCTATATCTTCTCTCACTTTCCATTTATATTCCTTTCCTTACCCTCTCTGATTTCCTTCCTCTCAAAGAACCTCTCAAACCTCCCCTGCCTTCCTCCTCCTTTTCTGTTTTATAAATAGTATCATGAAAACCTATTCCATTCTCTTCCATTTTTTCTTAATTTTTATATAATTTTTATACTTTCCCCTAGTCTCTCCTACATTATCACTATTCACTATTTCTTTATCTTTCTGCATTCCTGAAAGAGTAGAGAAATTTTTTAAGTTGTAAATTGTATGTTGATATATGATTGGTTCTTTGAATGCTGATAATAATAGTAGTTGTTCTCTTCACAATACAATGTCATGAATTGAACCTATTACTTTGAACAGTGATGGATACTTTCCCACTGAGAAAAAAGTCAAAAGCACACCACAGGAAGAAAGCCACTTTTTAAAGAGAGTGCCACATAATAGTAGTAGAGATTTCCATCCCAAATGATCTATAAAGTACAATACAAAAAGAAGAATCATGAGAAAAAAGACAATTAAATAACTTTAAAAAATCATAACTCCTCCAAAACTGATCCCACAGACTTTGAAGTGTATGAAATTCCAGACAAATAGTTTTAAAACTGAGAGGTAAAATAATCAAGATCTCAAAGAAGATATAATTAAGCAGCTGAAAGAATTTAGGAAGACAATGCAAGACTTCAAAGTTCACTTCAGTAAAGAAATAGAGGTTCTAAAAAGAGCCAAGTAGAAATCCTGGAAATGACAACCTCAATAAGCCAAATGAAAAACTCAACTGAAAGTCTAGGCAGCAGGAAGGATGAATAAGAATAAAAACTATCAGGACTTGAAGACAAGGTGGACATATTAGAACATTTGTTTAATGATAATGCATGAACAATAAACAATGAAACAATTGTAAAGAGCTCCTAGACAAATCTTGAAGACATAATTTAAGAATCACTGGGCTTGAGAAGGTTGTGGAAATACATGCTAATGAGATTTTTAAAACTATTCACTGACATTATTGCACAAAAACTCCCAAACCTGAGAAATGAGAGTCACACATTTAGAGCTCCAAATAGACAAACCAGAAAAGGAACTCTTCATGACACACCATAGAAAGAACACCAGAAATTTAAAATAAATAATATTGAGAGATGTTAGAGAGAAGTGCCAAAAAATTTTACAAGAGCAAACCCATCAGAATAAACAAGGGTATCTCAAGAGAAACCTTAAAAGCCAGAAGGGATTGGAAGTACATATTTCAAGTCCTGAAAGGAAACAATTGCCAACTCAGAATGCTGTCTCCTACAAGGCTATTCTTCAAAACTGAAGTAAAAATAAAACTCTTCTGTGACAAATATAAACTAAAAATATTCATGACCTCAAGAGTTAGCATTGCAAAAAAAAATACTTAAGAGAATCCTAAACATAAAGCACAAAGATAATAATCATGAGACCAAGGTAGGGAAAATCCTATTGGGATAGTAGACAAACAAGTGAGAAACAACTGAATCAAGCACTAGAAAAACAACAAAATGACAAGAATTAGTACATAATTTTCAATAATAGCCTTTAAAGTAAATGGTCTTAATTAAAAGACGTAGACTGGCAGATTATATCCAAAGCAAGATCCAACTGTTTACACTTTTTAAATTTCTAGAATTAAATGATTATGTAAGCACATGTCAGAATCTGTGAGAAACAATGAAATCAGTTATAAAGGGAAAGTTTATAGCTATGAGTACCTACAATGAAAAACAAAATTCCTCAATATATAACTAAGCAATGCATTTCACGGTCCTAGAAAAACAAGAACAAAACAAGCCCAAAAGCAGTAGAAAAAAAGAAATAATAAAGATCAGAGCAGAAGTCAATTAAATAGAGATTAAAAGAACAATGCAAAGGGTCAATGAATCATAGAATTGGTTCTGTGAAAAGATAAACAAGATTGATAAACCTTTAACCAAATTTGCCAACAGAAAAAGATGGTCCAAATTAACAAAATCAGAGATGAAAAATGAAAAATTATAACTGATATCCTGAAATAGTTTATTACTGATTTGAAAACATATTCCAATGAATCATAGAAATCAGAAGAATCTATGATAAATTCCTATAAACAGATTGTCACTATGCGAGGTCCTAGGAGAGTCCTAAAGTTGAGATAAATAACCTAGCCATCCTATCTGTAGAATAAGATGCACATTCACTAACTCTTACTGAAGAAAGCAAATTTTCAGAATGTATCAGTATGAGACATAAAGGGATGCAGTAGGTAGAAATTTAAAGTACATGCTCGAAGAAATAGTGTGTGAACCCTCAAAGAAAGGTAACTTATGATCTGGAACTAAATATATTTATGAGGCTTGGGGCTCTCTTCAAGGCAGGTGATCTCAAGTATGTATTCCTGGTATCTGTCAGGTCACCCAACTGTCAGGCTAGATTAGAATATAAACCATTTACATGTGTTTGAAGTAGAGATATGCTACCCACTAATATTTCTGCTTCTTGTTCATACATCCTTTAAAACATTAGGCAGAGCAAACAGGGAGGAGAAAGGAATAAAATAGAATAGGAGCAATTCAAATTATCCCTATTTATAAGTGAGGATTCTTTAAGTAGAAAACCCAAAAATCTACATATGAATACCTGATAAATTTAGCAAAGTGGCAGAATACAAAATCAATGCATGAAAATCAGTAGGTTTCCTGTAGGCCAATAACTCACTGAAAAATAAATCAGGAAAACAATTCCATTTATGATGTCTTAAAACATTAAATACCTATGAGTCAGCCCAACCAAGGAGATGAAAAACTTGTACAATGAAAATTACAGAATACTAAAGAAATTGTAAAAAACCTTACAGGATATAAAGACTTTCTGTGTTTATATATCAGAAGATATCATACTGCAAAAATTGTCATATATTTAAATGGACATAAAGATTGAATGCAATCCCTATTAAAATGCCAACAACACTCTTCACATAACTAAAAAAATCCTAAAATTCATATATAATCAGAAAATACTCAATATAGTCAAAGCAAACCTGAGCAAAAAGAGTAACTCTAGAGGTACTACAGTACCACACAGTATACAGAGCCATAGTAACAAAAACAGCATGGCACTGGCACAGAAACAGGCAAGAAAATCAAGGGAATACAGTGGAAGACACAGGAAAAACTGACTTACCCACAGCCTTCTGGTTTTTGGCAAAGGGTTAAAAACATGCTGGAGAAAATACACCTGTCTAACATATAGTCCTAGGGAAAATGGTATCCACTTGCAGAAGGTTAAAACCAGACCCTTATCTCTCTGTGTGCTATAATCAAGTAAAATGGATCAAAGACCTAAACATAAAACCTGAAATTTTGAAACTGCTCAAAGAAAAAATAGAGGAAATACTTGAATATATAGGCACAAGCAAAAGTTTCTGAATAGGACTCGAAAGGCACAGGAAATATATATCATTAATCACAGAATGGTATTGCAAGTTTAGAAGCTTCTACATAGCACAAGAAACAACCAAAAGAGTGAAGAGACAACCTACAAAAAGGGTGAAAAATCTTTGAAGCTACCCTTGTGATAAGGAATCAATCTCCAGAATATATAAAGGATTCACCAACTAGCTCCATGAAAACAAATAACTTAATCAAAAATGAACAAATGAACTGAAAAGATGCTTCTTAAAGGAATACAGATGGTCAATGTGTATATGAAAAAATGTTCAACATATTTAGCCGTTAGAGAAATGCCACTTTGAGATTTCTTATTTTTAAAATTTTTTTTTGTTTTAAAGATAGTAAAATCTAACAAAACAAAGCAGAACAAAGCCAATCAAAACAATGCAGCAAAATTGGTACAGAACTTCAAAGCAGGATACTAGGAAAACAACAATAGCTACCATAGTATATCTTGTTATCTTCACAATAGTTGTCCATTCCATCAGGTATAGCAAAATCAAGCCAAAAATAAAACAGTATAAAACCATTCAAGACAGAATACTGAATAAAGCAAAACAGTTAATCATAACAAAGCAAAACAGTGAGAACAATATTGGACTTCAAAGACAAGATAGAAGGAAATTCCCCATATTTGCTATATTGCATACTGTCATCCTCCCAAGAGATGCTCAAACCACCGGCCCCAGGCCTGAAATATCAACCAAATAATACAAGCATTTAGTTGCTTTATGTACCTTAGTTGCTATCAGCTCAGCCTGTCCCCTGAACCAGGCTGTTGTTTATGGGGTTGGGAGGGGGGGATCAACACAGTATTTGATTCTCAACCTGTGCACCACTACACTCACGGGAAACATAATCTGACTTTTCTCTCCCTGGAACCAGAGCAGTTTGCACAGCTTACCAGACAGGCTAACTAGTTGATTTCTTGGTGGTTTCTCCCAGCCCCAGCATGGCCAATTCTTGGAAGGTGCTGGCTTTTCCCTTCATGAAACCCGCACAGCTTGCATGGCTTACCAGAAAGGCTGACTAGTTGATTTATTGGTGGCTTCTCCCAATCCCAGCATCCCACTTTGAGATTTCCACGTAGTCATCTCAGTAGATTCAGAAAAAGCATTTGACAAAGTCCAACACCCATTCATGATAAAAAGCCTATGGGAAATTGGAATAGATGGTCTTTATCCCAATCAGATAAAAGCCGTCTATAACAAACCAACAGCCAACATCATACTAAACAGTCAAAACTTGAAAGCATTCACTCTAAAATCAGGAACAAGGCAAGGATGTCCACTACCACCTTATTCAGTACAGTTCTGGAAACATTAGCCAGAACAATTAGACAAGGCAAAGAAATAAAAGGAATAAAGACTGGAAAGGAAGAAGTTAAATTATCACTATTTAAAGATGACATGATTGTCTACATTTTTATCTCAAAAAACCAAAAAAATACTAGATTTAACAAGCAAATTCTGACATGTAGCTGGATACAAAATCTATACTCAAAAATCAATAGCATTCCTGTACACAAATAACAAACTCTCTGAGAAGTTAGGGAAAAAACACCTTTCAAAATAGCATCCAAAAAATGAAATACTTAAGGTTCAATCTAATAAAGAAAGTAAAGATCTCTACACTGAAAACTGCAATACTCTGAGAAAGGATATTAAAGAGGATAACAGAAAATGGAAAGATATCCCTTCTTCTTGGGTAGGAAGAACCAACATAGTGAAAATGGCCATACTCCCAAAATTGTTATGAAATCAAAATATCATTAGCACATCTTCATGACTAGATAAAACTTTTCTAAAATTCATTTGGAACCAGAAGAGACCTAGAATAGCAAAAAAAAATTCTGGACAACAAAGGCAAGGCAGGGAACATCATAATCCCTGACTGGAAATTATACTACAAATATACTGTGATAGAAACAGAATGGTACTGGCAAAACACAGCAAAACAAAACAGACCTAAGGATTCATGAAACAGATAAGAAGATGCAGAAACCACTCTAGACACACTCAGCCGTCTTATCTCTGACAATGGAGCTAAACACATTTGCTGGAAGGAGAAAGAAAGCCTCTTTAATAAATGGTACTGGAAAAACTGCCTTTCCACATGCAAAAGACTGAAACTAGACCTATGTCTATCACCATGCACTAAACTAAAATCAAAGTGAACCAAAGATCTAAATATTAAAACAGAAACACTAAATCTACTGGAAGAGAGAAAAGGTAGAACTCTTGAAGACACAGGTGTAGGCAAAGATTTCATGAACAAATCCCTAACTGTGCAGGAAATATTATAAAGGATCAACAACTGGGATCTAGTCTTATTAAAAATCTTTCACACAGCCAGGCATAGTGGTGCACGCCTTTAATCCCAGCACTCGGGAGGCTGAGGAAGGAGGAGCGTTGTGAGTTCGAGGCCAGCTTGGGCTACAACAAGAGTGGAAGGCTGGCCTGAGCTACATAGTATGACCCTGCCTCAAAAAATGTGGGCTGGGAGTTTGGCTCAATGACTTATGCACCTGTGTGGCAGGTGCGAAGTTGTGAATTCAATCCCTGGTGCCAAAAAAAAAAAAATCTTTCGCACAGCAGAAGATATCAACAGAGTGAAAAAACAATCCACAGAGTGGGCAAAAGCTTAGCCAATAATTCATAAAACAAAGACTAATATCTTGAACATACAATGAATTGAAAAAATCTGAACCCCCCAATTTAATGGCCCAATCCAAAAATGGGCATCTGAGATGAATACACACTTCTCAAGTGAAGAAGTAAAGAAAACAAATATATGAAAAAATGTTCAACATTACTGGTTTACTGGTCATTCAAGAGATTCAAATTAAAACAATGCTGAGATTCCATCTCACCCCAAAAAGAATGGTTATTATCTAGAAATCAACCAATAATAAATGCTGGCAGAGCTGTGGAAAAAAAAAAAGAATAATTCTCCACCGTTGGTGGGAGCATGAACTGGTGCAACCACTTTGGAAGTCAGTGTGAAGATTTTTCAAAAAAATAGGATTTTTTTACCCAGTTTTTGATTGATGGGCACTTGGGTTGTTTCCAAGATCTGGCTATTACAAATTGGGTTGCTATAAACATGGGTGCACAAATATCACTGTGGTATGATGTTTTCATTTCTTCTGGGAAAATGCCCAGAAGTGGGATAACTGGGTTGAATGGGATCTCTAATCCTACCTTCTTGAGGAATCTCCACACTGACTTCCACAGTGGTTGCACAAGTCTACACTCCCACCAACAGTGGAGAAGGATTTGAGGTCCCACTTGATCCAGCTATGCTTTTTCTGGGTATCTTCCTGGAAGAATTAAAAACATTATAGCACAGTGATATATGTGTACTCGTGTTTACAGCAGCACAGTTTGTAATAGTTAAATCTTGAACACAACCCAAATGCCCAGCAATGGGGGAGTGAATAAAAAACACATTTTTTACATACAATGCTGTACTACTCAGCCATAAAGAAGGATAAACTTGAGACATTTATAGCTAAATGGATGGATCTTGGGACCACATTCTTAAGTGAAATAAATTGGACACACATGTGTAAATATCACATTATCTCTCTAGTGTGAGAAACTAATAGTGTAAATGAGAAGCAAAATGTATAATGAACATTTTTAAATAGGAAGAAATTGTTCAAAAGGAAAAGGAAATGAGGAAGGAGAAGGGGGAAAGGAAGAAAAGGAAAAGAAAAATGAGAAAAGAAGGATGAAACAGGAACAAAGCTTTTGTAAAAAAAAAGGAGGAGAAGAGGGGTTGAAGGAGGGGAATGGAATGGAAAAAAAGAGGAATAAAAGTATGTCATGTAAAGGTTCAAAATCCTTATGATTAATGCGATCATTATGTATATCTAAATTGTACTAATAAACTGAATTTAAAAAACTGCTTTGAGATTTCATCTTACCCCAGTCATAATGACTTTTATTGAGAATACAAAAATATGAAAACAAAGCAAGCAAAAACATGCAAGCATGCATACAGGAGGAAAAGGAACCCTTCTATATTTTTGGTGGGAATGTAAGTGAATGTAACCACTATAAAAGTCACTATAAAAGTTCCTTAAAACACTAAAAAGAGAAATATCATTCGATCCAGTTATGCCTTTTCTAGGAAGAATTAAAGATACTATACTATAGCAATATACATGCACCCATGTTTATAGCAGTACAATTTACAATAGCTAAGCTGTAAAAATAGCCTAGATGCCTGTTAATGA
>RJWM01026616.1:0-27853 GCA_004363535.1 Dasyprocta punctata
GCCTGATGCTGATGAAAAGAGTCCCTGCACAGGCACACAGAAAGGGAAGCCATTCTTAGTTAGGAAGATGGTATTTTGTAGGGCTCTCTAGAGGAAGTAGCTAAGGATAAAGACAGCATAGAGAGGGATGGAAATCCAGAGACAAAGACAATGGTGCTGAGTGAGACACAGCATCCCACCAGGATGAAGGAGAGGAGAAAGGAGGAGAGCCCAGAAGAAAAATGGAATCTAGAGCAGCTCCTCAACCTTCTCTGAAAGCATCTCCTAATTCTACAGAGCTCAAGAGTTCCCAGTCTTTGTCAGAGGCCCCGCCAGTCCTCCAGAGATGCCCGGTCAAAGGAACATCAGAGCACACTGCCAAGAGCTTTTACTCCAGGGCTCAACTTCACTCACTCCCAACTTCATTGTCTTTAGAAGGTCTCTTAGAAATGGTGTGGATCGTGTTTCTTGCCAATGCTTTTCTAATGTCCTATACATTTTTTTGTTATAAAATAAAATAAAAATAAATACATAAATATTTATTTTAAAAAAGAAATTGTGTGGAGAACCCTGGAGTTGATGGTCTTGCATCAAATGGCTGCAGTCAAGATTCTAGTGTGGCAGCAGGCAGAGCCTGGGGGATGGCTCATCACCACCACCGCGCCCAAGTGTTCCTTCGTTTGTGGCAGCAGGTATTATGTCACAACACCAGATCTCCTTAAAAGAGTGGCTTGAACTAATTAAGAAGCTATTGGATTTTATATTTGGCATTGGGACATTTCAGTGGATGTGTCTCAGGTCTTCTTCTCTCAGCTAGATTGTACTGGACTTCCCACCTTGCAATCTTATTGGTGTGGTTCACTTATGTTAGTTTTTAAAAATTTATTTATTTAGAGAACTAATAGACCTGGGGCCATAAAGTTGCTTAGAAACATTTAATCTGGCTCCTATCCAAGTATTAAACCTCCTCTGTGACATTCCAGCCGAAAAGACTCCAGTCTTGTACACCTGTTGTTATATGAAATGCACAGATTTTTCAAGCCTGCCTTTGCATTATCAGATAGTTCTGTTGGAAGGAAACTTCCATAACACGTGAACCTGAACTCTGGGCCCCTGAACCTGCTGTCACTGGCACCAGGTCTTTGTAAAGTATGGCTTCTTCCCTTCCACAGCCCTTTAGGTGTTTGTGTTTACCACTGTTACACACACACACACACACACACACACACACACACACACCTCTTTCTATTGCTATTAGACATTTCACAATTTAAGACATTTTAATTGTGCAGTAAAGTTCCTGGCACAAAGAAAACTCTGAGTAACTACTTAAAAGATAATGATGCACAATGTATTAACTATTGTTTTGTTTGTTTGTTTTGTTTTGTTTTGGTCTTTTCGAGACAGGGTCTCACTATGAAGTTCAGGCTGACCTTGAGCTCATTTTGTTAGCCCAGGCTGGTTTTGAACTCAAAATGATCCTCCTGCCTCAGCCCACTGAGTGCTGAGATTACAGACATACACTACCACACCCAGCTATTCTCTTATTTTGTTATGAAATTTTGCTTTCTTTTATAAAACAGAAAATGTTGGGATTGAGAGCCACAGTTGGAAAGAAAAATATACATTCTAGTTATACCTTCTGATTTCTCTGGTTTCCAGATGTGTCCTAATGTTCCCAATATCTATATGCAGGCAACTATCTCTGAGCCACTATGAGAAGTAAAACCGTAACAGGTGGAAGGACCCCCCTGGCCATCTCTGTTTGGTGAGTATCCCTTTCTGTGATAGTCCATCTTTCTTTTTCTTTTCTCAGTTTTCTTCTTAATCTACCTGTCCATTCTGATAACATCTCAATTCTGGTGACGGTGGTGTCAGAACCCAGCCTGCAAAAGCCCTTGTACTTTTCCCTCATTAACTTATCAGTCCTGGATATCCTTTTCATCATAACTGCTGTCCCCAAGATGCTATTTTTATTCTTTCATGGGGTCTACTTCTCAGTTTCCCTGCTTGCTTTCACAGATGTACTTGTTCCAGTTTCTCCTGCTCTGAAGCCTTCATCCCTGTGGTCACGGTCTGTGACCACTGTGTAGCCATCTGCTGCCCACTGCACTACCTGGTCCACTACCTGGTCCACCACCCTGCTCCTGCCTATCATAGCAGTAGTAAAGATCTCCCAGATGGCATGTAACAACATTGCCTGCATCTACTGCTGCTTCTGTGACCACTTGGCACTGGTCCAGTTCTCTTGCTCTGACACCAGCCCCTGGACCTTCATGGGATTCTGCTTTGCCATGGTGGTGTCCTTCCTCCTTCTGGTGCTACTGTCCTATGCCCAAATCCTGGTCTCAGTGCTTCATATTAGCTTTGAAGAAAGATGTTCAAAAGTCTTTTCCGCTCATGCCTCCTATTCCTTGGTGGTAGACACCTACTATAGGTTGAATCTTGATGTTAAAGGTTTCCTACCCACCCCCAGTCCCCAGTGTGGCCCTTCTTTAGTACCTGGCTTGTGATACCTGGCTTTGCTGCAACATATGCTTCTACTATGATGTGCCATCTTTTCCAAAGGCAAAGTGATGAAGCTACTCAACCTTGGATAGGAAGCTTCAGAACCCTGAGGCAAACTAAACTCTTTCTCTTTATAAGTTAATTGCCTCCAGGAATTTCATTGTAGTAACAGGAAGTTGACTAATATAGCACCTACTACTCATCCACTGCCAGTGTGACTTCTAGAGCTGACCTACTGAGATTGGTGTTTGCCATTCTCCCAGCTGTTCTCAACTCTACATCTACGGACTGAGGAACAAGATGTCAAAGCGGCCATGACTGAAATGTCATATCCCTAGGATGCAGGGTATTTTGAGAGCCCTTAATCCTTGGATGTAACTAATTCTGCTCTAGGATACCAGTTAATTAAATACAGAGAAACCATTAAAAAAGATTTTTTAAAATATGTTTTTAATTTTAATTGGCAGATAATATTTGAATACATTTATGAAATACAGGATGACATTTCAAAACAGGTAAAAATATGTAATCAGGGTAACTGATATGTTCATCACCACAAATATTTATGATTTCTTTGGGTTAGAACATTCAAAATCCCTGACTTGCTATTTTGAAATATGCAACTAATTCTTGTCTACCATAATTATCCTACAGTGCTATAGAACATTAGAATTTATTTCTCCTTTCAAAATATACCCCTGTACATGTTAGCCATCCTGTGTCATTCTCTCATCCCAAAAGTTTTTTGAATGAGTTATAGCAAGACCAGAAATATGCCAGTAGGACTCCTACATTTAGTAATTATAGGTTATGAAATAAACTCTTCTGTGGAAAGAAATAGAAATATTAGATAAAATATAAAAACAATCTCCTAAAAGCATCGAGAAACATCAATATAATAAAGCTAAAGTCATGAAGTAAAAATGAAGATATATAAGTTATTAAGATATAGACATACAGACCAAGCAATCAGAATACAGAGCTCAGAAAGAGGCTCTTTAATATATAGGTAATTGATATGTACAGGAAACAGCACTGTAGATCACAATGGAAGATGAACATTGTGGCATTGAACTATCTGGTAGCCACATATCAAAAAGCAATCCATTCTTTTGACTCAAGGAAACACTGAAACCAATCTCATTAAACAGCTAAATGTATAAGTCAACTCTGTAAAACTATATAGGAGATGATAATTCAGTTTTGCTTGTTTTGATTTTGGGATAGGGAAACATTTCTTAAACAAGATTAAAAATCCCTAAATCTAGAGAAAAATAGATAATATTGACAGCTTTATAGAGTCTCTGTTCATCAAAAGACAACAAAAAGAGGCAAGGTACAGATTGAGAAAGTTACTTGCAATGCATGTAGCCAACTAAAGGATTCAGGACTCAGAGCCAGCATGTATAATTACTTCAAATCAATAAAAAGAGATAGTTAAACCATTAGAAAAGTGAACAAAATGTTTGGCAAGAAAGAATATACAAACATCCAATAAATATAAGAAACAGTGTCAACCCCTTTAGTACAAGAAATGCAAATTACAACAGACACCACTAGACAGTGATGCACTAAAATGGGAAAGTCTGACAATACCTAGGTGAGGTTGTAGCAACAGCAGCTCTCACACATCAACAGCGGGAGTGTTTGCTAGTACAGCTACTTTGGGAAATACTTTATAGTATTGAAAGCATGTCCTCTACAATCCAGCACAACAGCATTTCTTCAATTTGTGAAATGTCACAAAGTGTACCTCTATACAGCAATTAAAAATGAAAAAATCACATATACCTGCAAGAGAACAGGGAAATCTCATATAGTGTTGAGCAAAAGAATTAAAACTCGATATGGTATAGTATGAACTCAGTTATACGAAGCTTAACAAGAAAACTAAAATGTATTTTCTTTATCGATGCACATAGAGATTATAAACTGTAAAAGAATATTTATAATGAAAATCAGAGTCATAGTTTATTTCTGTAGAAGAAGAAAAGGGTTATAATCAGTGGGAGGCACCAGGGGCTTGTGAGGTTTGTCAACATTTTCTTTTCTCCTGAAAGATGGTGACACAGGGTTTGCTCTAAAATGAAACTGTGCAGTCATGTGTTCTGAGAAAAGTGTCGTTATGTAATTTTGTCACTGTGTGTACAGACAGACGATATAGCCCAACCCACATCTAGGTTGCATGCAATATATTTCTCCTAGATACAAGATGAACAATACAGAGTGAGATTAAACCAAGCAAAAGAGAAAACAATACCTTCAAGAAACCTGGTAAACAGTATATATGGGGCAACTTCCAGCATAACATGGCATACTATTTATAGAAAACATATTTATAAGTATGAATAACCTGTAAAACAATGACAAAATATAGTGTATGCAGAGAATAACATAGCCAGTAGTTATTACTGTCAAGGATTATAACTGCACATAATTGTATGTGCTTTACATTTATATGACCAGCAATGCAAGAGATCTGTTTACAGAAGCATCATCACACACGACATCATTAGGCAAAAGGAATTTTCTGGTTCCATTACAATCTTATATACATTTTATATTAATATTGTATGTGCAGGCTGCTACTGACTGAAATGTCACTCAGTGGCATATGACTACATTATTTGTATATTTTTGTTCTGCATGAGCACTGTATTTTGCAACAGATTCTCCCAAGGCACTGCCGTATTGCAGAGAGGCTACACCAGAGTTCTCAACATTTGGTCCAGGTCTTCTTGAGGGTGCAGTGAACAATACTTATCTTTACAGTTACAGTAGGTAGCAAGCTGCTCAGAGTCATTTCCTCATGAATTCATTCATGTAAGCAGTCTTTGCTCAGCTTTTGGGAGGTGCTAGACCATGCGAGAAGGCAAGAGACTCTCACTGACTTCAGGATGTTTCCAGTCCAGTGAGAGAGACAGTTGTGGGCACAATTTAGCATGGTAGGTACTGTTGCTGAGGGACACTGCCTATGATGAAGAATTTCTCCTGGTAACAGGCAGCAAGGCAGAATGTGCAGCCAAAGAGGCTGGCAGGCAGGTGGACGTGAGACAGCAACCGGTAGGAGTTATCTCTTACTTGGTGGGAGAACATGACAAGAGCATTGGTGCACTGAGGTCACAGAAGTCATCTAGAAGAGGAGTTAAGAATGCATAGCAGAGACAGAAAGGATGACTTTTAGAAGTGAGGGCCAATAAGTTAGGTCTGTTGCCTGAGACCTCTTACATTAAACTCAGATGAGGCACACATAGCAGGAAAATTTTTTCTCAAAATTGACTTCATTTTTACTTTAGAATTCAGTACTCATCCTGATTCAGAGATGTCTGACTAATGGTCCTAATTTTTGTCCCCAGTGGGGATTTAAAAAAAAATCAAACATTGGGATACCCACATAAGCCAATCTGCTTTACAGATACCTCTGATATGATTTTTTTCCTACTCATTTCTTTGTCCTCATAAGTGGCTACCTAAACTTGTAGAGAAGAAAATAAAAACTAACAGCTAAATTAAACAGAGTATCATTCATATATTAAGTACAAATATTATGAACCTACTATATTTTATATCTTAGTGTGGCCAGGAGGGATAAGAAGAGAAAAGATAAGATGTTCTTATCTGTCTTCATGACTATTCTACAGAGATTAAAATCACATGGGAAAGACCATTCAATGGGTAGACAATAATCTCTTCAACAACTGGCACTGGGACCACTGAATTTCCACACACAAAGCAATTAACCTTTTTTATTTTAAAGAGAATAAAACAAAACAAAACAGAATAAAGCAAATCAGAACAGAACAATGCAAATGACACAGGGCTTCAAAACAAAGCAACAGGAAATCAACAATGGCTACCATAATGTTTCTCATTTTCTTTGAAATAGCTGTCCATACTTTCACACATAATAAAATCAAACAAAACAAAACAGAATAAAACCAATTGAAACAAAAGAATGAAAGCATTATAGGACTTCAAAGTAGATAATAGGAAATCAACAGCAGTTACCATAACACAGCCAGTTATCTTCAAAATAGCTGCCCATACCATCAGACACACAAAATCTGATAAAACAAGACAGAATAAAACCAAACCTGACAAAATTATGAAAATGATACAAGAATTCAAAACAAGATAATAGGAAATTAACAGTGGTTACCACTTTCCCTTTTTAGGCATTTCCTCCACTATCACTTTCATAACATCTATTGTGCTTTTTGGATCCCATTAACTCCTTCAGTTTTTTATGCTATGGAAATAACTTGGTGTTCACCCATATGAGTCCAAACCATTTCACCCATGAGTATGAACCTCAAGGTCCTAGAAAAGCAAGAACAATACAAATCCAGAGCTTGTACTAGTGAGGAAACTATAAAAATCAAAGCAGAAATCAATGAAATGGAGGCTTAAAAATACAAAGAATCAATTCATTGAAGACCTGATTCTTTGAAAGAATAAACAAAAATAGAAAAACCCTTAGCCAGTCTTACCAAAAAAGGAAATAAAAGGCCAAAATCAATAGAATTAGAATGAAAAAGACTTCCAGGAAGATGATAAAGTGGTGGATAGCAGAGAAAGAGCATCTCCAATATTTGGTGTTCAGATGCTGGAATACAGTAATGTGAGGAAGAGAAGGAGGGAAGTTGGTCCCCAGGACCTAGGAAGGGTCAGAAGTGAGAATTGAAGCCCATAGGGAGAGCAAAGATAGAAACTGCTGGGAACCTGGCCAAGATCCCCAACTGCCTATATGAGGGGAAACGGAAGGATGAAATAAGAGACAGTGATAATTTAGTAATGCATAACAAGGGGGCTGGGAGATCAATATCTCAGGATGGGCAAAAATAAAGACTCTCTGGCTTGCCACTACTTTTATTAACCAGTGCATGGGAGGGGTAGTGAGTGATTCCAGGAATAATAATGGCAATTACAGTGGACTAGTAAAAGAACAAAGCATTCCTGCAAGGATGAGACAAGGGCCAATAAGGAAACCACAGTTTCCCCAGGTGAAACTTTTACTACTGCTGCTATATTGCTTTAAAGACCCTTGTCACCTTCAGCAGGTCTTACCTTGCTCTTTGAAGGCCACAGCATTACTAGCCATAGGGCTTCAGATGTGACCAGAAGAAGCAGAGAGTTTCTGGCTTACAGGGCAGGACAAAGTGTTGGAAGTCCTCTAGAATCAATTTAGAATTCGTGTTCTGCAACAAGCGACTTTAATGAAGAAGAAGGTGGCAAGTGGCACTTTCTCCCTGAGCCCTGACTCACTGTGTGGGAAGGGCAGCTCAAACTTGCAGATGGACAGTGACTACTGGAGACCTCACAGGGCTCCAAAGAGAAACACATCAGTGAAATGGAGCAGTGGATGCAGCAGGCGGCAGGGCCTGGTGAGTTATTCGGGTTCAGATGTTCCCCACAAGAGGGCAATGGCTAGTAGCCGTCTTGGAGACGGGTCTACTCAGTTCAGAACTCAGAATGGCTGTGGGCTGGCTCCATCTAGCAGCTCCCAGTGTCAGGATGAAGTTGTCAAGTTCAAGTCAGCAGGAGACACACGGAGTATTACAGGCTGATCAAATTAGGTTCCAGCCTCACAACCAGAAATTGACCTGAACTTCAATGGAACTGAAGATGCAGGCTTGCAGGGATTATGCAGTACCCTGCCATAAAGCTATGACTGGCTTACTGAGATTAATCAACTCCAATTTGGACTCTGTTTGCCCATATTGTCTACCAGTGACAGCAGAGACAAGCCTTGAAGTGAACATTTTTTTTCTTTCTTTTCTTGTTTTTGTTTTTGTTTTGTTTCACTTGTTTTTGATTGTTCTTGCTTTTATATAAGTGTAAATAGGGTTTCTAGTTTTTTGTTGTTATTCTTTTTGTTGTTATTCTTTTTGTTGTTATTCTATTCTTTTTATTTCTTCCTTCTCTCTTTCCTTTCTGTCTTCTTCATAAGATTCCTAAAGTTTGTGTAATTCTCTTTTGCCCTCCAGCCTTGCTTCTAATCTCTTCTTCTCCTTCTATTTCTCTATTTTCTCCCTACTCCCTTTAAATTTTCTCCCCTGAAGGTAAGGTGGCCATATTGAGGGCTTATTTGCTATACACGATTTTCTGGTTCAGTTTTGATTTTGTTATATAACCATGGTTAAAAGTAGCAGATTAATAGTTACCACAGTTTGTCATTTTCTAGGCTGCATTCAATGCTATTGTTATTGTTGAATGTGCTGCTTTAGCCAAGATGACATGATTGCTTTAATCAGTTTGTCTTCCTGGTACCCAAGACTGAGGCTGCCTAAGGGTCATAAGCAATACTATAGAACAGTACCAAAGGACCAGGGCTGGACCAAATAGGCAGCAACATCTCACCCTCAATAAATTGAAGAGGTGGGATCTTGCAACAGACTCAAAACCCAAAACCAGCTACATCTGGAAGACATCTCTAGAAGTAGTCATTTCCTAAGTGTTCTAAATACTAACAATAAAGCTACTCACCATAAACAATTTGCAAGCATCAACCCAAGAATTAAACTTAAAACAATAGAAAATGAGAAGACATTTGAACAAGATACAACCCTAGACTTCCAGCTCATGAAAGAAAACCCAGGGAACAATGAGGGGAGCAATGTGAAAGCACCCAATCTGAAGTGGTAACAGTGGAAGTAACAGAGAAGATGAATGAGGCTCCAGAAGAGATCAAATCAGAAATTTCTTAGATAACTACAGAGGTGGTGACCATAATGAAAGACATGCTTACTGACTCTAGAACAGATGCAGATTAAAAGAAAAAGATAGAGGAGCTTAGGAAAATGATGGAAACCATGAGCACCCAACATAGGAAAGAAATGAAATCCATGAAACATGCTGGGAGTTTGGCTCAGTGGCTTAAGCGCCTGTCTGGCAGGCATGAGGTTGTGAGTTTGATTCCCAGTGCTGAAAAAAAAAAAAAGATTGAAATCCATGAAACAAATTCAAACAGATATTCAGGAGATTAAAATTATATTGAAAGTATATGAAGCAGAATGAGCCAGTGCAAGGACAGAATATCAGATATAGAAGACAGGATTGCAGCTAGCAATCATGAAAAAAAAAGATTTCTTAAAAATAGCAAGGGATCATGAAAAATCAACAGCTGCTAGATGATGCAAAGTAGTGGCAGAACACTTTCTGAGCAGGTAAAAAGAATTTGACATACAGGTAAGCGAGGCATATAGAACTCCAATTAGCCATGATAAAAAATCTATAGCAAGGTATGTAATAGTCAAGATTCCATAAATTCAGTACAAGAATAGAATATTAAAAGTTGTTAGAAAAGAAACAAATCACCTATAAAGGAAAGCCCATCAGAAGCACGGCAGACTTTTCAACACAAACCCTCAAGTCAAGGAGAGCTTGGAGTGAAGTATTTTAAGCCCTAAAAGAACACCTCCTCCATCCCAGACTGATGTACCCTGTAAAACTATCTCTCAAAATTGATGGAAAAATAAGATCCTTTTATGACAAAGAACACCTGCAGAAATTCGTGTTTTGAAGGACATTCTAGAAAGAGATAACAAGGACTACAATTCCATGAATCCCAACAGAATGAATCGAACAGGCAAGGCAAGCAATTAAATGGGGGGAGCCAACAGTAGGAAAATAATGTGACAAGGACAAGTCAATACATATCAGTTAGAACCATCAATGTTAATAGTCTCAATTTGCCTGTCTATTGGAAAAAACAGACTGGCAGAATGAATTAAGAAGCAAGATCCAACAATATGCTGCATACAAGAAATATATTTTATTCAAAATGAAATTCATAGACTGAAAGTCAAAGGATGGAAAACAATACTCCATGTCACAGGAAACTGAAAGAAAGCAGGGGTAGATATTCTATTTGCCGAAGAGGTGGGTTTCAAGCCAAGGCTGATTAAGAGAGACGAAAAAAGTCACTATATCTTTTTAAAGGGAACAATCCAAGAGAAAGAGGTAACAATAATAAATACATATTCAACAAATACCCGTGCTTTAAACTATATAAAACAAATAATGATGGGCATGAAAAATCAAATAAACACTAATACAATTGTAACAGGGGATCTCAGTACCTCACTGTCACAAATAGACATATCAACTAGACAAAAAAAACAACAATGAAATATCAGCACTGAACCAAACTTAGCAGATGTCTACAGAGCCTTCTACCTCACAACATCAGAATACACATTCTTCTCAGCTGCACGTGGGACATACTCCAAAGTAGACTACATACTAGATCATAAGTAAATGCAAAGGAATTGAAATTATCCCTATGGCCTTGCTGTTTGTAGCCCACATTGCCTGTCACTGGGGCAGGCTCTATTCATTGTTTGGGGTTTTTCTCAGCAGACATTCCTCATTCCTGACACATTCAACTTCCTGAAGTCTCCACTGTACCTCCAGCTTCACTCTCCCAGCTTCACTTACTGTCCTCTCTTGCATTCCTAGCAGAGATTGTGACCCCATCTCGCCTTCCACACCTGCTGAAATCTTAGTGGAAGCTCCTGTGACCCCATAACTCACATTCTACATTCCTGAAAAACTAGCATCACATGGATGATGCCAAGATCAGCTGTGAGCTTGAGGAGTAGTCAGGCCTCCTTGGACTATGGCTGCAGAAGCTTCTGAATATCCAGATGACTGAACTTGGTAGCATGTCTCCAGGCAGCCTCAAATAAACAGGTGCCCCAAGGACTCTTTTCTCAAATGAAAGATTTATAGTTTTACACCCTTGAGCCTGCAATGGGTGGGGTCTTTATTGATTTCTGGGATGCCCTCAAGGTATCTTTCTTTCTGTCTCTGTACAGAGTACTTGGCTTCTTTTAATGCTGATCTTTTCAGCAACTGTGCTCTCCTTTGCCCCAATTTCACAGGCACTTCTTTCTTGTATAACTGGAACTTTTCAAATCATTCAGGCCTGCAGTTTGCTCCTGATTCTTACTGTAGATTTGACTAAAAGTAGCTAGCAACAGTCACACTAAAGCCTGAATGTTTGGCCAACTTGAAATTCCCTTCACCAGATCAATCACTCCAGGACCTTAACTTCAGTTTCCCAGAAAGTCTCTGGACAGGGACAAAATATGAACAAATTTTCTCTAGAGCATAATACACACAGCCTCTTGCTTAACCGCCAGTGGAGTCATTGTTCCCAGCTGAAACCTCCTGAGCCTGGCCTTTACTGTCTGCATTCCTGTAAGAATTCTAGTCTTCTAAACTCTGCCCAGTATCATACATCAAACACTGCTTACTTACAGTATTCTAGAATTTCTCTAGCTCACATCTCTAAACTCCTGCAAATCAGTTCTAAAGGCTTCTGGAGCACATGGTCAGCTATAGTCACAGAAATGTCCCCATTCTTAGTACCAATTTTTTGTTTTAGCCAATTTCTCATTGCTAGGGCATAATTTTCAACACGTGCAACTTAAAGGAGTAGAGACTTATTTTGTCTCACAGTTTCAGTAGGTTCATTCCATGGTTGACTGGCTTCAAGGCAGAATGGTGTGGTGGAGGAAAACTCCTCCCTGAATGATGGGCAGTATGCAGGGAGAGAAGGGAGAACCCAGGGATGAGAATACACCCTTCTAAGTCATTCACACAGTGACCTACCCCTTCCAACCAGGTCTTACGACCAAAAGTGAGAATTTGGGGGTACATTTGAGATCTAAACCATAATACCTGCTTTGATTCATTTTCTTATGTAAAACAAAGCAAAATAAGAAATCTAGCTGGAAATGGTGGTACAAGCTCATAATTCCAACCCTCTGGAAGGCTGATACAGGAGGATCACAAGTTCAAGCCCCACCAGGGCAATTTAGGAATTTACAAAGACCCTGTCTCAAAATAAAAAAAAAAAATTTAAAAAGGCCAGGGATGTAGTACAGTGTGAAAATCCCAGATTTAATCCTCAGTACTGCAAAATAAATAACATTACATTAAATAAGTTAAAAAAATAATTTAAAAAGGAAACTAAATCTTGGTTTTTGTTTGCTTTTTTGCTACTTACTGCCATTCTGCCAACTGTTGCACTCCATATGACTTTTTCTGGTCCAGGTACCCCAATCTTTTTATCAGTTTTGGCCACACATCCCAGAGACCCTTTAGTCATTGTTGCTGCCAAAAAGATGGTTTTTTAATGTTTGTTAAGGATCTTTGTAGTATCTGCAGCACAGGAAACAGAATAAAAGAATCCACTGAACAGTCCGGTAGTCCTGCAGGATTCTTTGCTTTTAATTTAAGAGTAGTTAGATCTTATTCCTCTAAAAACCCCTTAGGTATTTCCCTTTATGAACAGAAGCAAAGACCTATATATAGATAAATTTATCTCAAGTCAAAAATTCCTCTCAATAAAGAATAGATATGATGAGAAAGGGCACAGTATACACACTTCCGGCTTATTATTCAAAGAAATCTGAAAATATCTTCAGCCTTACCATGAAGTCCATTAGATCAGGTTATAATCTCTTTTCACTGCCAAGGATTTAGCAATTCCACAGTCTAGCTGAAAACTGACAGTCAGTAGAGGTCTCTTCCAAGGGCTGAAATGAACCCCGCAAGCATAGCTTCCTTCTGGTTCTGGGCAAAAGCATCAGGTTCTGTATAAGAGGATCACCCCAGTCATTGCAGAGATGCAATGTCTTCAAAGCCTTTAGGATTGAGGTTGGGATGGCCTTTGCCCATACCCTATTTCATTTTCAAACATGGTGACTGCTAGGTCCAGAAATTCTACTTCAAAGATCTATCTATTTCAGAGAACTATTTAGGGACATGTACCCTCAAAGCAATATTAAAAAGATATGAATTTTATAATAGCAATAATTGGATGCAACTTAAATGTCCATAACAGGTGATTATTAGACAAAGTACTCCATATCCATACTATTAAATACCAGCATCACACCAAAAGAATAAAATAGATTAGACATTATTAAGTTAAAATATGTTATACAAGTACAAAATAATTCAATTTATATTGAAAGCAAAACAAAACTAAAAGCAACACACACAAATGCTTAGAAAAGTCTGGAAGAAACATAACAAATCAGCAGTAGTGATTACCTTTGGAGTAAGGAGGGGAAATAGGGGTGAGGGTTGGTGTGAAAAAAAAGTCCACTTTTTGTTCTCTAAAGATCTGTATTGATTAAAATATTTGACAATGAGGATTAATTTAGTACTTGTGAAATTTTTTAAAAGGTTTAAATTTTTTACATATTAGAGAAAAAGTGACAGAGTCAGAAAGAGTGCACTGGAGTCAAAGAAGAGAAAGAGAAACATCAAGGCAAGAAAGGTGTGTGACTCTTTCCTTTGTTTTACCTGGGGTTGGTGCACAGACTTCTATCCTCACATTTCTGCCCCAAATCCCTGACATGTATCCCACTGCTCAACAGCAGTCAGAAATTCCATGCAACAGGGTTTTAATACTCGGGCTCATTAAAATAATAATGGTCACTTGTTGATACTCTAGCAAATGACAGAACCTAGACTAAGTACCTAACCCTGCTCAGTATCCCTGTGATGTAGGTAATGTTGTTACACCCTTTTTACAGGTAAGGAAATAAAGACTCAGTGAGAATCAGGTCTTTCATTAGACCACACATTCCTAAACTGCTGAACCAGAATTGGAGCATTAGTGTAAACCTTAGGTCTGCCACTGTCCACTCATAATGCTTTGGGCAAGTCACTTTACTTCTCTAGAGCTTAATTTCCTTAAATGTAAAATAACAGGAACAATCTTGATTCTCGTGTTCCCTGGAGGCCAGTTGAGAAAGCAAAAACAAAACTGATTCATTGGTGATAAAGTTCTAGGACCCCTGAGGCTTGTTAATGATGTTGTTTTCATTATCGGTAGGGCCAAGCCTTCCACTCCATATTGGGAAGTTGTTCCCAGATGGCTGACAGCTCTGTGGTCCCACTGGAGGAGAGCCAGCTTGATGGGAAGAGCTCCAGCAGGTCTGGCCATAGGAAGGTGCCTAAGAGTTTAATGGGCCATAGCTCATTCTCACTTGGCTCTTCTCACCAAGGCCAAGTGTAATGATTCCACAGAAGATGCTTTGGTGGACCAGGCTTGCAAGTGAGCTGGGCTGGGGATGGAGTGTGGAGAAGCAGGTAAAGGCTGAGTGGGAGGTAGGGTTGGGGAGACCAGGGGTGTGTAGAGTCATGGCACAGAGCCCAGGAACACATAGCTGATGTGTGAATGTCAGGACCCCAGGATCCATGTCAGTTATGCATATGTTCTTTGTGACCATGAGTCAGACACCATTGCAGGTGGGGCCAGGGATGAGCAGTTACCAGCAGGAAGGTGAAGATCTAGGAGCAGAGTTTCTTATGAGGAGGCAAAGCTCATAATGGTAAGAGACATGAGGATGTTTAACGAGGCATCAGTCAGCTCTAGTAGGGTCACTCAAGGGAGATCAGCCATTCAGAGAGAGGAGGGAGAAGATGGTGGCACCAGGATGGAAATCATGTCTTTCTAACTCCAAACTGGACCTGCATTCCATGCTTCATATAGGCCTTACTCTTTTTCCCTGGGAACAACACAGTGGGAACATTGTGAGAGAACTGCACAGATTTGGAGGGTGTAGTGATGTGCAATGGGAAAATGATGGCAACAGGTCAAGTTTTAGGGAGTTGAGAAATAAGAGAGTTGTTCCTCTCCCCACTTAGGGTCCTGGATCATGAGTCATTCATTTCTGAACCCCTCCCAAAGTCACAGCAAAAGAGCAACAAGAATGGCCCAGGAGCCAGGACTCTCAGTTACCAGGCAGGGCTCAGACCTTTGCAGAAGACCAGCTGCCAAAACAACCTCTGCTCTCACCCCTCATCAGCACGGGCATTGAATGAGGGCCTGTCTTTCTCTGACCCTCAATTTCTTTGTCAAAGGGGCATAACCAGCCCTAGAAAGGCTGTGTGGTGACAGGAGATGAGGTATGTATAATGTAGCATCAGGTTGGACATTTAGTGCCTGGTCTCTCTGTCCTCTCTGGCACAGTATCTGACTCTTATACAATCACCAAACAAATAGTCCCCTAACAATACTAGCTAGCAGTCCAAGGTAACAAAAACACCTCTATAATATGTAATTCAATACAATCACTTTTCTGAAACACAAAATAAAGGTGAAGCAATCCAAAATGTTCTGATTTTTACCATGATGCTACACTGATGCTTTTTTAGAAATGTGGAGTACTGAATTCTTTCAAAAACACTTTTTGGTGTTTCTATTTATGGTATGCTATGCATATTGCTTTGTCTGTTGCACAGGTCTTTTCTGCCAGCACAGCAGTTTAGGGAAATGCAGAGCGTTAGCACCTTTAGGGTGACCACTAAGATCTAAATTGGTTGGTCTATCCTGTGGTCCTAAATAGGTGGGGCAGCCCAGGTGCATGGTTGGGTACAAGGCAGTTGCTAATCCAGTCTTCCTGATAGTCTGGGTCTAAATCTGTCAATCACTTACTGTGTGACTTTGGAGAAATCTCAGCTTGTTTCAGCCTCTCTGTTCTGTATCCTCATCTATATAATGAAGGAATTAGACTAAAATAGCATAATCACTAATGCCTCCTTCATTTCTATTTTATGATTCATCAGCAAAATGAGGCAAAGTTGAGGGACCTGCATTTCTTGCTCCTGTCTCTGCAGCACTGAGCTTTTGGGAAGAGTGGTAGTGCATTATTAAACAGAAACAGTCACCCACTAATGCTGCTCTGAAAGTGCTACAGATCTGGTGGAGCCATAGATACATAAATAGACCAGGACAATCCAATGTGATCATAATGATGACAAAGGAAATCACAGGAGCTTTGAATGCCCAGAAAAGAGGCCGGGAGCCAGCCGAAACCAGCAAAGTCCTTTAGGAGGAGGTAATATTTGAGCTGTGTTTGGCAGATGCACAAGGCAAGAGCAAGAAGTTGCCATTGGCTAGGAAAGGGAGAAATAAGACACTGAGAAGATAGGTTTTGAATGGCAGGCCATGGAATCATCTTCCCCTGTGAAAACCATGAACACTAGGTAGGATCCAGGACACCAGCTCTGAATTGGTTGGCTGACCTTGAAAAGATACTCTCTATTTCTGGGCTTCAGACTCAGTATCTGTCTCCCCTACAGTTTAATAGAAGTGAGGCAGAAGAGTGGGGGAAGAGTACACCTAGATTCAGCTCTGTATTTCTGCCCCTCAACCCCCAACTCAGCCTAACTCAGTGACATTCAATCCAGAGAGGGCTTCTGTGCGCTGTTCAGGTCAATGTAGTTTGGGTCTCTTTGGGTGTTAGAAAACAAGGAGATGGGCTTGGTTTCTTTTCAATCTTCACTTCCATACTGACTTATAATCCCATAGATTACTTTTGTCTATCAGTTAACATCAATTAAATCACACAACATGTACTCTTTTATATCTTTTCACAATCAATTTTAGATATGTATTATTAATTTTTTTCAGATCTCTGGCCCTGTCTTCCATTGCTTTCAGTCTGGTATTATACTGATCCAATGAGTTCTTAATTTTAAATACTTGATATTTTAGTTCTAGAATCTTTGTTTGGTATTTTTAATAGATGCCAATTTTCTGTTGAAATTCTCCATTTTTAATCCATTCTGCCAACACTTTGCTCTGTTTTATTTAAAATACAAATACAACTATATTTAAGTCCTTGTTTGCTAATGTAGGTATTGGTATAATCTGTATGTCAACTTTTATAACATATTTTCCCTCTTGATTATTAGTCACATTTTCTTGCCTTTTTCATATCTAATCAGTTTTATTGTGAACTGAACATTACATATAATAGATTCATAGAGGTCTTAAATCATCACTCACTTGATACATTTCTCTCTTTTCTCTGTTAGGCAGAGTAAGGGGCTGAGCACCTCAAGCCAATTAATGCCAGAGTTAGTTTAGGGCCAAGTTCCAGTTGTAGCAGAGTTTAGTCTAATTTTAGTTGGTTCTATTCCTAAGGTATGACTCTGTTGAGTTTTGGATTACTAACCAGTTGGTTTTTGTCTTCTTAGCCCAGAAAGATTATGGGAGATTTGCTTCTTCTTTTTGGAGGGTTTCAGTAGGTTCTTTAGCTGCCCCATCTACCCCTCCCTAATGCTATGCCCCACACATACATATAGCTTCAAGTGTCTGGGAAGTATTTTGAGGAGAAGATCAATATGTTTGAGGCACACCCCACACACAAGCCTTTTAAGCATCGTAGTAACACAGGGACAGATAGTGGAGCACCCGAGAGCACAGAAAACCCAGTTCTGCCCTGAAACCTCCCACTAGCCCACCTCTGCTACTTGATCCTGTGGTTGAAGAGCCTGATGACAAAAGCATGGTACCCCGAATAGAGAAAGTCCTCAGATTCGGGCAGACACAGGTGAGCACTAGACCCCAGGGGCAATTAAGCCTTGGTGCATTGGGATTGCATCTTATGAATCTAAATAAAAACATAGGCATCGTGGAAGGAACATGAACAGAGCCCTAAATGATATGCATGAGAGAGCTGTCAATCATAGTCCTCACAGTACCCCAAACCGCCCCATAGTGGGAAGAGAAAAATGAGGATCACTGGAAAACCACACCACCCAGAAAGCCTCAGAGCTCTGCCTTCTTTCACTGCCCCTGCTCAGCCTCCCTGAACATGCTTTTGCTTTCAATAAACTTCTTCTTTTGCAATCTAACTCAAGTGCTCCTTTCTAATTCTTTCTTGCTGACATCAAGAACCTGGAAAAGTGTGTCTGATGTGTCCCCAGACAGTAACAACGGGATCATAGGAGATGTTATTCCTTCAGAAGTCCTCGACCTAACTCTTCAGCCTCTTTTTCATAGCTTCAGAATCCAGAAGATATTCTGTGGGAGGAAACTTGTTGTAGATTTAGAGGGCTTTAAGTGTCAAATCTATTTTGCAAATCTATTTTGATGGACAAAAGACTTGCTGGCTTCTCTCTCATCCATGTCCCTCTGCCTGGTCCAAGTACCAGCCACACAGATGAGAGGGTCTCTTTGCCGGGTGCCACAAACTATGCAATTTCATTTCATCGCTTCCTTAATGCACTTACCTTCCTCCAATTTTTTTTCAAAATGTGATTTGTGTAATTTATTCAGGCTTTCTGAGTTGTTTCTGTGGAGGCATTGAGCTACTATGGCCTATTACATCCTATCCAGAAGCAAAAGCTCAGACAACCAATTTAAATGGAGTCAGGAAGAGCCATAACTCAAGGAATACAAGAGAAGAAGCAGCTTCATAAATATGTGAGCAGCAGCATATTACAGCGAACCCTGGAGAAAGCAACCCTTCCAAAGACGCATGGTGGAATTTTGAGTGAGTGCAAAAATAGAGACAAAACCTAAGGCTTGATTTCAGGGATCTGAAAACCCAGGCCACACACCCTAGAACCTGAAATGAGGACCATAGATGTCTTTCCATCCATTTCACAATACTAATTCACAATTCACTGATGAACTGTTAAATTATGATTTTCTCAGCAAAATGTAAACTCTAGAAAACAAGAATTTTGCCTTTTTTGCTCATTTTTATCACAATCACCTAAACATGTCATAAAGCCTTTCACATAGTAGGTTATTAACAAACTGTTAAATGTTTGTAAAACTTAGGGTTTACAAGGTAGATCACCACCAGTTTTCTAGAGTTGGTCATAAATAATTATGTTCACATTAACTGTAAACATTATAGAATTTTTACTCTCTTTGTTTCTTTGATTTCCAGAGTCTCCTAATGTCCAAATATTCCAGCTGCCTGTGTCCCTGAAATCCAGCTCTATTTCACTATGGAGGAAACAACCTGTAATGGATCAGTAAATGGCTCACCCATCTTCTACCTGGTGGGGATACCCTCTCTTCCAGAGACCTTCTTCCTTCCTGTGTTTTTTATTTTCCTCCTCTTCTATCTTCTCATCCTTATGGGTAATACCCTGATCTTGGTGGCTGTGGTAGCAGAGCCCAGTCTTCACAAGCCCATGTACTTCTTTCTGATCAATCTCTCAGCACTGGATATCCTTTTCACCACAACCACTGTCCCCAAGATGCTGTCCCTGTTCCTGCTTAGGGACCACTTCCTCAGCTTTCCTTCGTGCTTATTGCAGATGTACCTCTTCCAAAGCTTTACATGCTCTGAAGCCTTCATCCTAGTGGTGATGGCCTATGACCGCTATGTAGCCATCTGCCGCCCACTCCACTACCCGGTTCACATGACCCCACAGACCAATGCTGCGCTGGCAGCCAGTGCCTGGTTCACTGCCCTCCTTCTGCCCATCACAGCAGTGGTAAAGACCTCCCAAATGGCATACAACAATATTGCCTACATCCACCACTGCTTCTGTGACCACTTGGCTCTGGTCCAGGCCTCCTGCTCTGATACCACCCCTCAGACCCTCATGGGCTTCTGCATTGCCATGGTGGTGTCCTTCCTTCCACTTCTCCTGGTGCTTCTGTCCTATGCTCACATTCTGGCCTCAGTGCTTCGCATCAACTCCCGAGAAGGACGTACAAAGGCCTTCTCCACTTGCAGCTCCCACCTCCTGGTAGTGGGCACCTACTACTCATCCATTGCCATAGCCTATGTGGCCTACAGGGCTGATCTGCCCCTTGACTTTCACATCATGGGCAATGTGGCCTATGCTATCCTTACACCAATCCTCAATCCACTCATTTATACTCTGAGAAACAAAGATGTCAAGGCCACCATCACCAAAATTGTGTCTCTCAAGACCCAGGCTGTAACAGGTATATTTGATCTTTAAATGCAGCTCATTCTGCTCCCAGGACACCAAATACCAATGCTTAGCACAGAGTAGAAACAACACATATTGCTGAAAGAATAAATAAATTTATAAATATAAAATGATAAAATAAAATTCAGTTAAATAGACAGCTCCAACAGTAATTTTCATACTTTGATCCAGCACTTTCCTCCTGGTATAATAGAATAATGTTAATCTTATTTTATTTTTTTGTGGTGCTGGGGATTAAAACCAGGGCCCTTCCCATGCTAGGCAAGTTCTTTACTGTGAAGCTATACCTCCAAAGTTAATTTTCACTCTATAAAAGTCTAGGTTGCTCTATAAAAATTCTACTAATGAGTAATTCAACAAGCCTTTACTAAACCACGTGTGCTGGTACACTCCTGTAATCCCAGCACTCAGGAGGCTGAAGCAAGAGGATCTTTGTGAGTGTGAGACCAGCCTGGGCTGCAAAGTGAGTTCAAGGCCAGCTTGAACTGCATAGCAGGACTCTGTCTCAAAAAAAAACAAAAACAAAAACAAACTAGCCATTCCTAAAGCAAAAAACCACATGCATGGCAAAAACAAAAACAAAATGAAACAACATAAACACCCAACTCTTTTTTTAAAATACTCACTATCGTTGTTATTTTATTTTTTTCCAAATCCATTTTATTTCAAGGAGGAAAAGAAAAGAAAGAAGAGGAAATTAAAAAAAAAAACTAAAACTAAATTTCAAAACACATCAATCAGGGGGCAACAATGTTACATACATTGCACATTATCATCCCCAAATCATTCATCCAGAGTGCAAGACATCTGCATTCAATTGTCAGAACAGTACCAGCACAAATCTCTCTTCAGTGAACTCAGAGAAATCAGTAGTGTAACAATCTTAACTATTTTTATATACATATTTATACATATACATAAGCACAAACATATGTTAAAACCCCAACTCTTATCATAAATTCAAACAAGTAAAAATCATATCACAGGAAAAAGATGAGTACTTAAACATATATACAGCCATCAAACTTTCAAAGACTCTAACATTTCAATATAAAATGGCAAAATATGTGAGTAGACAAATTACAGTTCAATCAACTATCTAAAATGAATACACATTAAAACTATGCTATTGTGTCATTTTTCACTTAGTGCTGTTTATAAAAATCTAACATTTTGACAGTATGCATGCAGAAAAATCAGTTGTCTCTTAACCTGCTTTCAAAGATACTGTAATATCTATCCAAAGTACATATGCACTGACCCTTTGACTCAGCAATCTTCTAGAAACCTATTTGAAAGGTTCACTGGAAATCTTTCCTTAGGTTACTTGTTCATCAATAGAGAAAAGGTTGAATAATCCATAAAAACATATGATGCAACTATAAAGAGGAAAGGAAGAAATTCTTTACAAATTGACATGAAGTTTTCTCTATATGCTGCTTGGCTTGATGTTACCTTTTACCAGGGATCAAACTCACAACGCTCCTCCTACCTCAGCCTCCCAAGTGCTGGGATTAAAGGCGTGTGTCACCACGCCCGGCTTGATGTTATCTCTTATATGTTAAGTAAAAACAGCAAGCTGTAAAACAGTTTTATAAGAAAAGAGGTAATTTGCTTAAATATTCATGAAAAGAAATATCATGGTTACCTATAAATAGAGGGCAGGGATAGGGTATGCGAGACCAACTTAAATGTACATCCTATCTATATACGTATATAAAATTCCATATATAGTGTGATACACGTGGAGGAGTTTATGCATGTGTGGAGATGGGGTAAATAGGAGTTCTCTGTAAATTTAAAACTGCTCTAAAAATAAAGTTTATGAATTTAAAAATAGGAATTACCAGGTAGTTTGCAAAATACCCTTCAAGTTGGAATTTTCTCCTGAGGGCTTGAGGTTACAGATTTTGGAGAAGAGTACTACAGAGGTGATGTGTTCATCTTGCTACATCATATCAGAGGGTAAATGATACTAACAGAATTTATTAACCTAGGAAGGATGCTGTTGAGCAGATTGTGGTTATTTTTAGCTTAGTAGGAAACTGATCAACTGTTTTACAAAATGGTTATATTATTTTGCATTCCCACTAACAATAAATGGAGTTCCTGTTCTGTATTCTTACCAGTATTTAGTATGTTCTTTTTGTTGTTCTTATTCTTTAATTTTAGCTATTCCGGGGGACATTAGTCATATCTCATTGTGACTGTAATTTAATTTAGTTAAATTTTTCTATGACTAATGGTGCTGCACAACTTTCATGTGCTCATTTTCCACCACATGTTTATCATATATCTTGTTTGAAATCTTTTGGGTGGTTTTCATACTATTAAATTTTAGTAACCCATTATATATTCTAGGTACAAGTCCTTTATCAGATAGTTATACAAATAGTTTCTCCCAGTCAGTGACTGGTCTTTGCATTGTTTTTACAAAATCCTTTAAAGAGCAAATGATTTTTATTTTGATAGAGTCCAATTTAACATTTTTTCTTTATGGATTATACAACTTAATATACCTAAGTACTCATCACCAAGCCAAAGATCGTGAAGATTTGGTCCTATGAAAAATAGAAAGTTTCTAGAACTTTTGTGGTTTTTTAATTTCTATTTCATGACTGTCAACATTTTTGAATTACTTTTGGATAAGTTGTGACGTTTAGGTTGAAATTTTTTTTTCACATGGACATCTGATAGCTCCAAACTCCAAAACTTATCCCTTACTTTATACTTTCGTCAAATATCAACTGACTATATTTGTATTCATCTTTTTGCAGGTTTTTTGCTCTGTTCCACTGATAAATATGTCTGTTCTTTTCCCAATGCCACAATGTCATGATTACTCTAAGTTTACAGTTAGTGTTGAAATTGGGTAGCATGAGTCCTCCAGCTTTCTTATTCTTTGGCTCTTCTAGTTCCTTTGCCATTTGGTATTAACTTTCCAAACCACCTCACTGGGGTTTTGATTAGCACTATGTTAAATCTATGGATCAAATCTGCTATAATTGACATTTAACAATATCAAGTTTTCCAATACAAAACATGGTATATCTCTCCATTTAGTTCTTGGATTTTGTTCACCATTTTTTTTAACTTTAAGTGAACAGATATTGTATACAATTAGAATTGTATCTAGGAACATTTTTTATTAGTCTATTAAGATGGTATATTTTTTGTTTTGTTTTGTTTCCTGTTTTGAGGCAGGGTCTCACTATACAGCTCAGGCTGGCTTTAAACTCTCTATGTAGCACAGGCTGATCTCTAATTCATGGTGCTCCTCCTCCCTCAGCTTCCAAAGTGCTTGGATTATAGGTGTGCCTGCTACCACACTCAGCAAGATGGAATGTTTTTAATTGTTTTATTTTTGAACACTGAAAAAATTGAATTCCTTGGATGAATCCTTTTTGGTTGTGATGTATTATGTTCTTTATATATTGCTGGGTTTTATTTGTGAAGATTTGATTTAGAATTTTTGCAATGATGCTCATGAGTGATAATTGTCATAGTATTCTTATAATTTCTTTGATTTGGTATTAGGTTAATGCTAGCCTCATGAAATGAGTTCAAAAGTTTTTCCTTCACTTCTGCAGTGTGGAAAGCATTATGTAGAATTGATACTATTTCTTATTTTTAGTAGAATTTACCTGTAAGACCACCATGGCCTGGAAACTTTCTTTTTGGGAAGTTTTAAATGAGTAAATCTATAACACATACAGGAGTATTAGCTATTTAGTTTTTTCTTGGGTGCATTTTGGTAGTTTCTGATATTAAAGAAATTCATCTATGTGGATCAAGAAACAAAACCCAACAATATGCTCTATAAAAGAAACATATTTAGTTCAAAAAGAGATTCACAGACATGAAAGATCAGGTAAACACCAATACAATTATAATGGAGGACCTCAAAACCCCACCATAACAAATAGATCAACTAGACAAAAATCAACTAAGAAATATCAGAGTTGAACCATACCTTTGAACAAATGGACTTAATAGATATCTAGGGTTCCACCAACAACACAATGCACCTTCTTCTCAGCAGCACATGGGACTTTCTCCAAAATAGACCACAGACTAGTCCATAAAACATGCTTAAGTAAATGCAAAATAATTAAAATTATTCCATACATATCATCAGATCATAGTGCAATAAGACTAGAAATTATGGCAAAAGAAATCACAGAAATTATGCAAACATATGGAAATTAAATAATATCCTCTTTAATAATTAAGAAAGAAATTAAACAGTTCATAGAATCAAACAATAATGCCAGTATAACATATGAGAACCGATGTGATAGCAGTCCTAAGAGAGAAGTTTATAACTATGAATGCCCACATCAGAAAAACAGAGGAAGTCCAAATAAACAACTTAATGATGCCCCTCAAGATTCTAGAAAAGCAAGAACAATCCAAATCCAAAGTTAGTACAAGCCCCTTTCTGGGAGTCAGTGCCAGTCTTGGTCTGTGGGGAGGAGAGCAAGAAGCCAGGCCCTTCCTGGGAGTCAGCGTCATTCGCGGTCTGCAGGGAGGAGCACCAGATGCCATCCCCTTCTTGTAAGTTGGTGTCATTCACAGGCTGTGGGGAGGAGAAGATGCCATCCCCTTCCTGTGAGTCAATACCAGTTGCAGACCATCGAGAGGAGAACAAGAAGCCAGACCCTGTGAGTCAGCGCCATGTGTGGGCTGCAGAGAGGGGAACCAGACGCCAGCCCCTTCCTGTGAGTCAGTGCCAGTTATGGGCTGTGGGGAGGAGAATCAGATGCCAGCCCCTTTCAGTGCACAGGCTAGGAGACAAGAAGAGCCAAGGTTCCCCCACCCCCACCCCATAAGTGACCGGCTGATCCAGAGACCTACAGGCTGAGATGATAGCTATTGAAGTTAAATACAACTTGGTGCTTGTAGTGTTTAGTGTTTCATTGACCCTGAAGGCCTAAAGCTGGCAGTTTGAGCATCTACTTAGAGGATAACAGTATACAATATAGCATCTATGGGGGATCTCCTTCTGAGGTGGTGGCATTGTTAATCCCCTATTACCTTATTTTAAAGTCCTATATCATTTTCATTGTTTTGTTTACTTTGGCTTTATTCTGCTTTGTCTTAATCGATTTTATTATATCTGATGGCATGGGCAGCTATTTCAAAGATGACAAGATACATTATGGTAGCCATTTTGGATTTACTATTCTTGTTTTGAGTCCTGCATTGTATTCATCGTTTTGTTTTATTGATTCTATTCTGTATTGTTTTGTTTGATTTTACTATGTCTGATGGTACGGGCAGCTATTTTGAAGAAAACAAGAGGCATTATGGTAGCCATTGTTAATTTTCTATTATCTTGTTTTGAAATCCTGTATCACTTACCCTACTTTGTTTTGATTGACTTTATTCTGTTTTATTTGGCTTAGTTTTATTCTTTTTAAAATAAAATTACGTTAGTAAAAGGAAAGACATAGTGAAGATCAGAGCAAAGCCAGGTGTTGTGGTGAATGCCTGTAATCCTGGCACTTGGGAGGCTGAGGCAGGAGAGTCACCATGAGTTCGAGGCCACTCTGGTATACATAGTGACTTCAATGACAATCTGAACTACAAAGTGAGACCCAGTCTCAAAAAAGAAAAAGTCAGAGAACAAGTTAATAAAATTCAGATTAAAAAATACAAAGACTCAATGAATCCAGAAGTTAGTTCTTTTAAAGAAAAGACTCAAATCAATGCAAGTAGAAAGAAAAAGGTGAAATTACAATGGACACTGTTAAAATCCAGAAGATTGTTAGGAACTACTTTGAAAATCTGTGCTTTAATAAATTAGAGAATTCAGGAGAAATGACTAGATTGCTGGATACATATGAACTACCAAAACTGAACCATGTAGATAAAAAAAATCCTGAAAAACCCAATAAATAAAATTAATGAAGTAATAAAAACAACTACCAACTAAGAGAAGCCCATTTCCTGATGGAGTCCCTGCCAAATTCTACTAGAACTTTTGGGGAGATCAAATGCTAATACTCCTCAAATTCTCCAGTGAAATTGAAAGGGAAGGAGTACTCCCAAAGTCACTCCTACATGCTAACAATATCTTAATTACAAAACCAGAAAAGGAACCAGGCAAAAAAGACAACTACAGGACAATTTCTTTAATGGACACAGACACAAAAAAATTCCCCACAAGATACTGGCTAACAGAATGCAACAAATCATTGAAAAAGATCATATATCATGACCAAGCATGATACATTAAATAGGGATGCAGGGACGGCATTGCCAATATGTGTAATACATCACATAGAAGTATGGACAAAAATCACATGATCATCTCAATTAGCACACCTTTGAAAAATGCCTCTGAAAATGCCTTTGACAAAATCCAATATCCATTCATCATAAAACCCCCGAAGAAAGTAGGTATAGAAAGACCTTATCTCAGTCTGATAAAAGACATTTATGACAAAGCACTGGCCAAATCATAGTAAACGGGAAGAAGTTGAAAGCTTTTACTCTAAAATCAGGAACAAACCAGGGGTGTGGTACACTCCTGTAATTCCAGCACTCAGGACGCTGAGTAGGACTATCACAGTGAGCTTGAGGCCAGCCTGTACTACATTGTGAGTTCAAGGCCAACCTGAACTACATAGAAAGACCCTGTCTCAACCCCTCCAAAATAAAATGAAATAAAAATAAAATCAGGAACAAGAAAAGGATGTCCATATCACCACTTCTGTTCAATAGTTCTTGAAACAGTAGTCAGAGTAAACAGGGTAGAGAAAGAAATAAAAGCAGCACGTATAGGAAAAGAAAAGGTCGAATTGTTGTTATTTGCAGATGACAAGATCCTATACAGAGAAATATTCCTCCAGAAGAGTTCTAGAATTAACCAAATTCAGTAGCATAGTAGGACACAGTTTACACACACACACACACACACACACACACACACACATGCACGCATGCATGCACATACATCAATAGTGTTTCTGTACACCAATAATAAACTCACTAAGAAAGAAATTAGAAAAATAATACTATTCAAAATATCATCAAGAAAAACGAAATACTTAAGAATCAATTTAACAAAGGAAGTGAGAGTTTTCTACAATAAAAATTATAGTACTCTGAAAAAGGGATAAAAGAAGACATTGGAAAATGGTAAGATATCCCCTGTGCCTGAATACGCAGAACAAATATTGTCAAAATTGCTGTACTTCCAAAACTCATATACAGATTTAACACAATCTCCATCAAAATATCAATAGCATTCCTTAAAGAACTGGAGAAAGGAATTGTAAGGTTCACATGGAACTAGAAGAAACATAAAATAGCAAAAGCAACTTTGAGCAACAAGAGCAAAGTAAGAGGCACCACAATTCTGAATTTTAAACTATACTACAAAACTACAGTGATAAAAACAGCATAGCATTGCCCCCCCCCAAAAAAAGACATTTCAATCATGGAGCAGAATATATAAAAACATCAGGGATGAAAAACATGACATAATCATAAAGGAATTATCCAAAAAGACACAACAATCCTAACTATATCTGCTTTTGATACATCCCCTCAAAATACATGACCCAACCTAAAAAAGGGCAACTGAAATGATCTAACATTTCTCAGAAAAAATACAAAT
>RJWM01026617.1:0-27834 GCA_004363535.1 Dasyprocta punctata
GGCTGGACCCACTCCATATGGATGGCTTCAGGCTTTTGTGGGAACCTGGATCTCCTGGAGAACTGCAGCAATTGTGTGACCCAATATCTCCAACAGCTGGAGTGATCCCAGAATGGAGTAGACAAGTATGCACCAGGACTTCACTGCTCTGCTGCACTGGCCCATCCTCCTCAGCACTAGTTATCACGCTTGTACTCATGGATCCACTGTCCAGGTCAGCCCAAGAAGATACAGAATCCACATCTACTCTGACCAGCCCTCCCCTGTGGTCCCATGCCTCACACTCACTGCCAGTGACAGTTGGAAGCCACAAGCTGTGAGGCTGGGAAGTGGCATGAGAGGCCTCAAGGAGGGATGGTGCAGCAGCACACTGTGGCAGAGCAGGGATTCTCCAGCCAACTCAAGGAAGATGAATGGACAAAAACTGCATCAGAGGAGCAAGGCTCATGGGGTTTGTGGCACAAAATCAGAAGAGAAAATGTTTAAGACACACGAGAAGTGAAAAACTCAGACTTGGGAAGAACATTTAAAGAAATAATAGCCTAATTCTTCCTAATTTGCAGAAAAACATTAATACTCAAACACGGAAAAGTGAGATTCTATGCAAACAAGTCTATGCTAGGGTACTGAATTGCAAAAAAAAATGGGCACCTTAAACAACAAGACAAAGTGGACAAACAGAATGTTGGAAACTCCCAGTAAGATGAGCAGAGTGGTACAAGTTGTGAAATAAAAAGTAGAGAATGGGTAGGCAGAGGGGATTAGTACTTCAGCTCATTAAATTTGATTAGGGGGAAGTGGGAATCAACATGGAATGGACTCTGTAAATTTTAAAATATTACATAGAAGTCTCTTGGTAACTGCAACCAACATCCTATTGCAAAATGCAAAAGATCAATGAATAACTAAAGTAAAATTCTAGATCAAATCCTTAGGCATAATAAAAAATGGAAAAGAAAGAATACAAAAAAGAGTATTTCCAAACTTATTGATACATAAATAAATTATGGTAGTATTATATCCTTACAAATAAAGCACTACCATGAAATTGAATTCAATTTTCCATTAAAGAGAAAGCAGAGAAATATATTTAAAAATAACCAATTATATGTTGCTTCCAAAAGACTCATTTTAGCATTTAGAATAAACAGACTAAAGGTAAGGGATTGGAATGATATACCTTGGATATCAAGAAGCAACAGAAATATCTAAATTTATATATATTAAAATGCGACTGAGGTTGACAGCAGTAAAAAGATGCAAAGTGGGTCTTTAGGTAATGGAAAATGTGACACTTTCTGAATATTTAATGATTATATATGAAGCAAATATTAACAGGTTGATGGAATAGATGGTGTAAAATAATCATAGTAGGGAATTCAAAATTCCATTCAAATTCAAAAACATACATCTCAAGCACAAACTTTCCCAGATGGAGCATACTTTAAGGTAATAAAACAAGGCATATCAAGGTGAACAATTGTGAATAACATTAAGTGCCTATTTTGACCACAGTGTTATGAAAGAAATCAATAACATATGTAATATCAGAATATTCATAAAAATTACTTAAGCAGAATATTTTAAATTAAAAAAATGTTTGAACTTGGGTTCAATAATACACGCTTGTAGTTCTAGCTACTTACGAAGCTGAGGCAGAAGTGTTACTTGAGCTCAGGTGTTGGAGATCAGAGTGGCAACAGGACAACACCTCAGATTTAAAGCAATATCTGTGAAATAAACAAAAATGAAAAAAAATTCCTAAAATGTATAGGATTCACTTGCAACTGGAAAATTCTAAGCAATTATTGATTAAATGAATAATGATTCTAATAATAGAACTTAAAAACATTCTCAAGGAACAACAACAATAAAAACCCTTACACCTACAGGTAGAGAAAGGGATTAAGGATTAAAAGATAAGTAAATAAATATTAACTAAAAGATAAAAGAAAGAAAGAGAACCTACCAACTTATTTTCAAGAGATGAAACTTACAGTTGTTTTGATACAATAACTAAGAAAAAGAGTAAATGATTAAATAAAATCAGTGGTAAAAATGGGGACAAAAGCTCATAACCCTGAAGTACAAAAGGTAAAAAGTGACTGTACATTGATAGGACACAAACTGGGTAACTCAGAATAAGTATTTAAAGTCCTAAACACATAAAACCTAGAGACTGAATCAGAGAAAGAGAAGAAAAACAAGAAAAAAAAAAGAAAGAAAACACTGTGAAGATCAATGAGGTATTTCAAACAACAATTAAAAGTGTTTAAAGAGCCCCAATCTTAAAATGTTATTACCCATCAATAGAATTACAGCATGTGGACCATGCCCTCAGCAAATTGGTTTTTTGGAGACATTTCAGACCCAAATTATGTCTTCAAGTTAACTTCACGAGGCCATATTAACCTAATAACAAGGTCAGAATAGCATGTTGAAGAAAAATAATTACAGGTCAATTTTCAGTATGAACATAAGTGCAAATATCTTTAGCTAAAGTACAGCAAACTGAATTCAATATTGTATTAAAAGTATAGATCTCCATGAGGTGGTGGTCTTATCAGAGTTGTACAAGTGTATTCAAATACAACACACATCTGAGACACCACATGAAAGAAACAGAAAGCAAAATTCATGTAATAATTTCAACACCTATAGAAGAACCTGACAGAACTCAATAGCATTTTATATTAACTTTCCCACGGAATTCAGTGTATAAAGAGTGTTTAGTAATCCAAGAATGATGTTTCTCTCTTATCTTGCAAACTCACTAACTTCTCACTGATGATGAATAGATGAAAGCTTTTCTTTGGAGATGAGTAAAAAGACAATGTCTCAGTCACTTCCGCATCAATGGGACACCATACACCCGATCACGCATGAAAGGAGGAGAGGTTGATTTTGACTCCCAGCTTTTAGGAATTTCACCCCACTTGTAGGCACCTCCAAGGCAAGAAGGGCTGATAGAAGGGCGTGGGCAGTGAACAGCTGCTTGCTCAAAGACCTTCAGAGGGAAGACAAAAAGGAGGAAGGGACAAGAACACACTCTTCCAGGCTACACCACAATGAACATCTGGAGACAGGCCCCATCTCTTAACAGCACATTCAGCAGCTGCCCTCGTCCATGGGCAAATCCACTGATGCATGTACCACTTCCACAACTGGTCAGCTTTCTTCAGCTAAGGATGTGGGGGGACATTTAGATTTGAAGTACAACATTCTATTCCTGGTCACCAAAAGGCACATGCTCATTACTCTACAAAATATATTTGGCAAGACTAAGGATTACCAACATTTTAACAGTTTCATCATTGCTGAAAACTCCAACTCTGAAGTCTCCTCTGAAATGCAAAGCAAACTTTAGCTGTGAGGACTGTAAAATACAAACAAGTCAAATAGTTACAATACATAAGGACACAGTGTAAGCATTTCCATTTTTAAAAATAGGGGAATAAAAAGAAATCAGACCAAAAAATAGTAAACACTGTCCTACAGTTCCATGCCCAACCTCTTGGTCATGTTTTGGTTAGATATAGGTGTCAAAGGGCTGATGTGGTTGCATACTTATTGCACTGACAGTTACAGCAATCATGGCTTCTCTCTTGAAGGCACTCCAACCCTGTGTGGCCTTTTCTCAGCAGCCGTTCCATGCACTTGGTAGATTCAGTTCTCTGCGGACTCCACTGAATTCTTTGGTTTTCCTCTCACAGTTTTATTCACTGTTCTCTCAGGGTATATTGCCTGGGTTACCAAATCTTCCATCAAAATCTGGGTGGGAGCCTCCATGAACCCACACCTTTGCATTTCACATTCCTGTGTCATCAGCATCACAAGAGCAATGCCAAAGTGCCCAGAAATAGCCATGCCACATCCAATGATGCCTGCCATTGAATTTGAGTGCCTGTATGGTTGAACATGGGAAAATAATTCTCCCTTTGGCCCTGAATGAGCTGGGAGTCCTGGTGGCACTATTGTCAAATGAAGTTTTACATTTTTGCCCCCATAAGTGTAGGATGGGAAAGGTCTTGCTAATTCCTGAGATTCTTTAAATGTATTTTTCTATTTTGTCCCTTAGCTTACAAGCCTAATTAGCTCTAGATAGATGTGATTTTGTTGGTTTGTCATCCAATTTATTTTATTGTTTTTTGATTATTAGGTACACAATAGTCAGATAAGAGTTTGGACTTAAAATAGATAAATCTCCATATCATGCAAAATATGTGACTTCTTTTTAATGCTATTTGAAGCAAATATGCATGTCTCTGACTCAACACTGTATTGATGTACTTTCTGATAGAACTGTAAACATTTACATGGCCTTCTCTTCCTTATTTTCTATGTATATCTGACTAAACGCTTCTCACAGTATCCATGTTATACCCTAAAAATTGGGTACATTGAAATTTTTTCAACCAGGTTAATTAGTTCACCAATTATAAACTGATTTTCCTGCAAAGTCTCAGTATATGAGCAAAATGCCAATGGAGACCTTCTTTCCAAATGAACTACCTCTAAGCCTTTCCTTTATGTTCACATTTTTATCAGGAGTATTATCTTCAGAGTTCTGACTAGGACTGTACATAAATAATTGCTCACAACATTCTAGGACTTCTCTGACACCTTTTTCCCAAACATTTTCAAACTCCTCTGACAATCAACTTGTTAAAGATTTTAAACACATTGTGAGGTGTACTTACAAAAATGTTCCTCTCTGGCTTCAAAATCTTAGTCACTTTCTTATCATTGGGCTGCAAATACCAAACACTCAACCTAGATAACAAGAAGTTCATTTTAGCTCATGAATTTCTGAGACTTTAGTGCATCATCAGGTCTCCAAGGTACAAAGGGCATATTGGAAGGGCATGGAGAGAAAAACCTGTTCACCCATGGCAGATAGAAAGCAGACTGCGAGATAGAGAAACAGGGACAAAAAGACTCCCTTCTTGGTCATGTTCCCAGGAAACCCTACAGACTCCCCAGCAGACCTTCTCTCAGCTCCACAGAGACAGTGCCCAGTACCTTCCGTGTAGTGCAGGGAACTTGTGAGAGCAGCAATCACAAATCCCAACAATCCGATGGTGGAACTACCAGTTGCCTTGTGTTTGGGGCTTTAAATGTGGTTGCAGTTTTTGAAGTGGTAGAATAGTTGTTCAGACTTCTTGAATATGTGCCTCCTGACCTACAGTCTTACTGATCCCCAGAGACATGCGATTTTATTTATTTTTCATCAGGAAGATTTTATAGTTGCTTTATTTTTATGTACATAATTTTATATTAGTGCTGTTATGAAATTGTTCAATTCACAAGCATATCATAGATTCATTGTTTACAAAAGATACATTTTAAGCAAAGAAATATAGAAGCTTTTAAAAAAACTGTTGCAATCTTTTCAAACATTTGTAAAAAGAAGGTAATTTTTAATTTGACATGCAGAAGGCATGATATTAAAGGTATAAGTACAAAACTAAATGTAGCATATTTTGAATGATTCAAATTAAGCCCTGAAAATCTGCCAACTTCAGAAACTATTTGCAACTGAGATTAAAAATCAAATGTTAATATTTCTTCTAAATAAAACTGTAATATAGAGAAAAACACAATAACATGACAGAATAAAGGAAAATATATGATGAAAGCTTTCACAATTTTATAAATGGAAGAATCTGGTGGGTATTTTATGCAATACCAAACTTAAAAAATATTACCAACAAAATAAATAAAATTATTTCTTATATATCACATTGTCAAAACTCATGTTTTTGAAAATATCTAATAGGCTGTGGGTGTAAAATAGTAATTGAATTTTATAATTATTTTGAAGGAAAAGTTTCAACTCCATTTTAATTGTTTCAATGAACTTTTCTTGCACAAGCATTTACACACCAGAGATCAATTTACATATACTTACACATATACCGATACACAAAAAAACTCATATTTAAGAATTTTGCAGTTTATTTGGTACAACACTTTTTTGAAATAGGTGGTATTAAAACAAGCTGTTTAATATTAAAAAGTCTGAAAATATAGAATATTGTATAAAAAATAAAATGACAAATTTAAATCTTCATTACACTGGTGTCCAACAATCGCTAACATATTTAATGAAAATAGTCAAGCTACATTCACTTGCTTTGTTTTCCTGATCATTCACTAAAACGAAAAATAAAACAAATACAGAGAAAGCACTAGACGTACAAATGAAAAACACTTCAATTTGTTTACCTATGAAGGCAAGAGTATTGGGATATCTACTAAGAAAACAGCAGATTGAGAATAAGAAGATTGAAGAATGAGGGGAAAAAATTGAGATTTTTAAATGCTTGCCTTGTTGCAATCATTTTGTATTTGTAACATGTGACATGTATATTTTTGAAGTAAAATACAACAACATGAATTACCTGTCGCTGACATACAATCATGCAAACGTGTGAGACACTATGAGTGATAAGATATTTAAAGTTGACTGGGTGTGGGGAGGACTTGGAGACCAACATTCTGTGCAGTCAGCACCTCCACCTGTGGACAGCGATGCTCAGGAAGAGAATAAGCTGAGTAAGGAGCAGCATGGAACAGCATGGAACTCTGGCAGTAATGCACAGCCAGTCTCTTCTAGGAAGAGTAACTGGGGTAAGGGCTTGAGGGGAAAGTGTGGGCAGGTCCTCCACAGCGGGACAGCCAGGCTCATGCTGGACTCTGACACACACAGCACTTGGAGACCAGACAGGGCCAGGCCGTGCAGTCCGCCTATGGTGAGAGGAGTGGTTCACTCCCTGTTCTTAAAGCAAGACATTTCTCTTTATGTAGAAGGACAGAGACTGATGCTGACTGACATTTTGACATGTGTCCTCTGGCTGTGGTATAGGGGACACTGTGCTTCTATTGTCTAAAGCACAAAGTCAATAGTTGCCAAATTTTTAAAAATTTCTAAATTGTGTTTGATGCTATCATTATTGGTAACTTTACTACAGTACGTATTATGTCATATCTATTATACTCAGTGGTTCTCCTTTGTATAACAATATTGGAAAGCTCTGGGGTAATAACCTTACTACAACCCCACACCAAAAAACTGGAAACTGAGCCAAACAGAAACAAGATTTCCCTCATAACTAATTAGGAAGGTAAGATCTTAGGATTGACAGGAACCAAATATTTCCCACACACAGAAGATGTTTCTGAACACAGACTTTTCCTAAAGAGTTCTTGATACTAGTGCTATTACAATTTACCAAAGAAATTCATGAAGATCATCACAGAAAACAAAACAAAACAAAAATTTGAAATAGAAAAAGTCAAGAAGAAGAAGAAAAATTCAGTCTCATACTTTCATCCCACCGAGAACAAGTCCAGGACGCACAAGTTCAGAGGACTTCAACATAGAATAAATTGGAGGTTACAGACTTGAAATTTCTGAAATGATAGTGGTCAAAGTAAGAAAAACAGCATGAGGCTGCAGAGGAAATCAGATAAGAAATAGAAATGACAAATATAATGAAATAACTGCTGAGCATATCTAATGAAGACATAGATTGAAAAAATAGAAGAGACTAGGAAAATAATGGAAACCTTGAATAAACAATATAGGAAAGAATCAGAATGCATGAAACGCATTCACAAGGATATTCAGGAAAGTAAATATTCTACTGAATACTGACAAGAACACTTGAATGAAACTGAAGAAATATTTTCAGACCTTGAAAACAGGATTTCAGCAAGTGATCATGAAAAAGACATCTCTTAAAAATAAAAATGAACCAGGAAGTAACAATTCAACAGCTACAAAGTATTTCTAAGAAAAACAATAGAAGACTGATAGGCGTCAACAAAAAAGCAGGGTTCTACACAGATGTCATAAAAAGACTATTTGCAAAGGAATTAGCAGAAAATTTTCAAGGGAGGTGAAAAGAATGTGACATACAGAAAGTGAGGAATGTAGAACTCCAATTAGCCATAACCAAAATAAATCTACACTCAGACATGTAGTAACCAAAATCTCAGAAAATCAGCACAAGAACAAAGAAATAAAGGCATTTAGAGAAAGGAAACACGTCCCCTATAAAAGAAATCCATTCAGAGTAATGGCAGACTTCACAACACAAAACATCAAGTCAAGAAGAGCTTGGAGTCATGTATTTTAAATCCAAATAGAAAAAAAGTTCTAAACCAGAACGATGTGTACTGCTAAACTATCTTTCAAAATTAGCAGATCTGTAGGGTATTTCCAAGAGAAAGTAAAAGAAATTAATAACCTCCAAACCAACTCTACAAAGTATATTGAAAGATATTCTAGATAGGCATAAAAATAATCACAGTTCCATGAACAGCAACAGAAACAGACCACCAAGCAGGGCAAGCAACTAAACAAAGAGGAAAATTAAGGAACCAACTGCATGAAAATAATATGATAAAGTTAATCCAATACTTATCAGTTGTAACATCTGATATAAATGCCTCAGTTCACCAATTGAAAGAAACAGACTTTTATAGAAGATAAAGAAAAAAAAACAAACATTACTTTTGTACAAGAAACACATTTAACTCAAAAGAGAATCATAGACTTAAAGTCAAATGATGGAAAACAATACTCCAGGTGACAGGAGTCCAGAAGAAAATGGATAGCTATTCTGTTTGCGAATAACGTGAACTTCAACCAAAAATGGTCAAGAGTAAAAGAAGGCCACTGCACACTTTTTAGGTGAAACCCTTTTGTGGAAAATGTAACTGTATTAAATATACATGCACAAAATACCGGAGCACAGAGCTACATAAGACAAATATTAACCAACATGAAAAATCAAATAAGCTGTAACACAATTTTTATAGGGCACCTTAGCGCTTCACTGGCAGAAAGAGATAATTAGACAAAAAATCAGAAAAAAAAAAACAGAACTGAACCAAACTTGTGCACAAATGGACTTAGTAGATGTTTGCAAAGTGTTTCACCCAACATCATGAGAATACACTTTCTTCTCAGCTGCACTTGGGTATCTCAAATAGACCATCCAGTAGACTATAGAACATACTTAAGTAAATGCAAGGAAATTTATATTATCCCACATGTATTATCTGATGATAGTGGAATAAATTTGGAAATTAATGACAAAGGAAATTGCAAAGCTCCATGAAGACATGGGGAATTAAATAACCTCCCCCTCCCTGATCAACCAATGTGTCACAGACAAAATTTAAGAAGAAATTAAAAAACACCTGAAATCAAATAAAAACACAAATACAACATACTGGAACCTGTGTGACACAATGAAAGTAGTTATTCAAGGGAAATTTATAGTGATGAATACTTATGTTAGGAAAACAAAACAAGAGAGATAAATAACCTAATGCTGCTTGTGAAGCTACTGGAATATAAAGAGCAAGCCACGACCAAGGCCCAAAGAAGAGAGGAAATTATAAATAACAAAGCAAAATTAATGGAATTGAAACTAAGAAAGCAATGCAAACAGTCAATGAATCAAATAATTCATTCAGTAAAAGAATAAATATGTTTATAAACCACAAGCCAATCTTATCAAAGCATTATCAAATTCATGCAATAAAGGCTGAAAATGATGAAATCAATACAGATTCAGTGGAAATTCTGAAGATCATCAAAACCTACTTCAAAATCCTTTACACTCATAGGATGAAAACATAGAAGAAATGGACAGACTCCTAGAAACATGAAATGTCAAAGCTACATCAAGGAGATATAAAAATCCTGAGTAGCCCAATATCAGTTATTGAAATTGAAAATATATTTAAAATCTTACCACCACCAACAGCAATACAAAATGAGGTCCTAAAGGATCCACACCTAAATTCTACAAGATATTTAGAGAAAATTTAACACCAATATTTCTCAATCTCTGTAGTAAATTGACAGGTAAGTAATTCTGCCTAACTCATTCCTGGAGGAAAGTATTACCCTGATACAAAAACTAGACAAAGACCTAAGCTAGACAGAGGACTACAGGCCAAACTTTATAAAGAAAATAGATGCAAAAATTCTCAATAAAATACTAGCAAACAAAATGCAACAAATCATCAAAAAGATTATACACAATGACCCAATGTGATTCACTCCACGAATGCTGGGTTGGTTCAACATATGCAAATCAATAAACATAATACACCATATCAATAGAGCAGGAGACAAAAACACATAAATATCTCAATAGATGTGGAAAAAGCTTTTGCTAAAGTCCAACACTATTAGTGATACAAACCTATAGAGTTAGCTTTTACTTTTATCTGATAAAAGCCTTCTATCACAAAACAACAACCTAAAATCAGAATCAAGACAAGGGTGTCCACTGTTATCACCTTATTCAATATAGTTTTGGAAACATTAGAAAGAGTAATTAAATGAGAGAAGGAAATAAACTGGGTAAGGGTATTAAAGGAAGAAGCAAAGCTATCATTATTCACAGTTGACATTGTATTTTACATAAAAGAACCCAAAATCTAAGTTAAAGACCATTAGATATAATACAAAAATTCAGTAGCATAGCTGGATGCAGAGTTGGCACTCAAAAATCTTTAGTACTCCTATACCCCCAAGTCAAACTCACTGACAAAGAAATTAGGAAAATAACACCCTTCACAATAGCTACAGAAAAAACGAAACACTTAGGAGACCATCTGAAAAAGGAAGTAAAATACCTATGCATTGAATAGGACAGTACACTGAAAAAGTAATTTGAAAAGGATTTCAGAATGCCTAAAGATATGCTTTGTTCATGGGTGGGAAGAATCAGTATTGTGAAAATGTGCATACTCCTAAAACTCTTATACAGATTTAATGCAATTTTGATCAAAATACCATTAGCATATCTCACAAATCTACAGAAAACACTTCTAAAATTCATTTGAAATCAGAAGAGACCTAGAATATCAAAGGCAATTCTGGGTACTAAAAACAAAGTAGGTGGCCTCACAATTCATGTCTTTCAATTATACTATAAAGCTACTGTGATAAAAATCAGCATGGCACTGGCACAAAAACAGACCTGAGGATCAATGGAACACAATAGAAGATGCAGACACAACTACAAATACACTCAGGGACATTGTCTTTGTCAAAGGTCCAAATATGTTCATTGGAAGAAAGATAGTCTCTTCAATTAATGGTACTGGAAAAAGTGGATTTACACATACTGAAGGTGAAAGCTAGACCCATGCCTATCACCATGCACTATACTAAAGTCAAAATGGATGAAAGACCTAAATGATACAATAGAAAAACTAAATCTACTGGAAAAGAAGGTAGTTAGAAATCTTGAAGACATAAGGATAGGTAGAGAGTTCATGAATAAAAACCAAACTTCGTGGGAAATACTTCAAAGAATCGACAACTGGCATCTCATCTTATTAAAAAGTTATTACACACCAAAAGAAATCATCAATACAGTGCAAAGAAAACTCTTGAACTGGGTAAAATTTTTAGACAGCAATCCCTCAGACAAAGGACTTCTATCTAAAACATATAAAGAATACTAAAAAATCAAGCACCCCAAGTTCAAAAACCCAATCCAAAAATGGGCATCTAACATGAATACATACTTCTCATGCAAAGAAATACAAATGGCAAATAAATATACGAAAAAATGTTCAACACCATTGATCATTCAAGAATTGAAAATAAAGCAACACAGATTCGATATCATTCCAGAAAAATGACTATTATAAAAAATTAGCCAACAACAAATGCTGATGGGGCTGCGTGTAAAAGGAATGCACCTCCATTTTTGGTGAGAGTGCAGACTGGTGCAGCCACTCTGGAAATCGCTGCACAGATTTCTCACAAGACTAACATTAGAGTTATAGTCAACCTAGATATTGTCTGTCTGGGTATTTTCCCAGAACAATTGAAAGCATTATACCACAATGATATGTGCACCCAGTATATAGCAGCATAATTTAGAATAGCTAAACCTTGGAAATAACCCAATGCTGATCATCTGAGAAATGGATGAAAAAAGATGTGGTGCAATGGGATACTACTCACATATAATGTTATAAAGAAAGATATCTTTTGAAGCTTTTAGAGGTAAATGGATGCAATTTAACTTATTGAGACAATACTCATAAGTGAAATAAATCAGACTCACATGTACAAAAATCATATTGTCTCCCTATTGTAAGAAACTGAAAGAGTAAATAAGATCCAAAAGGCACAATACATACTGTGAAAGGCAAAGAAACTGCTCAAAAGGAATGAACAACTGGTAAATATATGGAGGAAAGAAGAAAAGAAGGAAGGGAAAAATGTGTATATAAATATAGATTAAATATAGATACAAATAAATAGATAGATATGTAAATATAGATATATATGTAAGATATCTAAGATAATTGTGCTACTAATTATGTAAGTTCATTGAAAGGAACAACTAGTGATTATATTGTTTGATCAACCTTACATACCTAAAGCTGGTAATGTGAGCAAATACTTTGAAGATAACAATGTGCAATACAATAACCTAATTAATTTCCTATTATCTTGTAAAATTCTGTACCATTTTTAATATTATTTTTAAAATTAAAAAAGATAAAAGTAGATCTACTTTTTGATTCAAACATGCTATTCCTCAATATATTTCTGATTGTAGATAGCCTGCTACTCTGACATATGCCTACCTCTTCTTATAGCAAAGCAATAGCTGTGGGAATAGCCCAAATGCCTATCAGTAGATGAAGTAGATTGAGAAAATGTATACACGCAAAATGGAAAGTTTTTTAAGCCATAAAGTATGAAATCCTGTCATTTGCAAGAAAACAGATGTATGTCAAATAAAAATTTTATTACTAAAATAATCAGGCTAAAAAATCAAATATCCCAGAATTTCTCTCAAATATGGAATCTAAAAGAAATTAGAAGAAAATAAATAGGAGAACCAGGAATGTGAAGGAAGATGACCTGAGATGAGGAAGGGGATTAGAGGAGAGGAGAAGGAGAAGGAGAGAGTCAAAGGGGGTAAAATAAAGTGTATGACGTTCGCGTACCAATATAAGCAAAACAGACCATTATACTATAGGACTAACATGCACTAGCATATTTTAGAATCATTATGAAACGTTTCCTGCAAATGAAAGCTAGGTATTCAGAAAAGATTGCATTACATCTTTCATGTATTTCAGAAAATCACGTTGACATTCAAGAAAAATCACTACACATTGCCATATGTGACAAAATTCTAAGTTTATTCATCACTTGCCATGAAATATACATGAGACACTTTTTCTGTCAGATGGGGATTCCAGGATTTCGCTTGCTGACTGCATCTACCGAGATCCTGTCCTGCCGCATTACTCACTCGGGCCCGCTGGGGGCGCTGTGCACCCCACAGGCTGTTCCGAAGTTGCCGGGTTCTGAGCTCTGAGCTCACCTTGGAGGGCACAGGGTGGAGCGCGCATGCGCTGTTCAGAACAGGGCGAGGCTGTTTCTTTCAGTTCCTGTGCCCTCTCTTGTTTCCACACTGCACTAAAGTGATGGAATATTACTAAGCTTCTCCATTCACTTAAGAGAATGATATATAATAACGACAAACTGTGGTCATTTCTTTTTATTCTTTCTGGAAAATATCAAATAAATATCTGCTTTATTAATTATCTGGATTCGTTACTGGAATCTCACTTATGACTTATTTAACCATTTTAAACATACTGCTCTTATACTGTACACTTTTATGATTTAACTATTTGCATTCTTCAATCCACATATTTCAAAATCGAATTAATTTATTTATAGTTTCATGTGAATGAGCAAAAACCTGATTATGCAATATTTTTCAAGTGAAGTTAACTAGTGAAAGTTATGTTAACTTCAGGGCAGTGTCTGGTTTATCATACTTGCTTGGTACTTATGGAATGAATTTATTACTGAGGAACAACTGATTACATGAGAGCAGGTATTCCATAGAGAATAAATTTTGGCTCCTGATTTCTGTTATTATGAAAATACTTAACTAAAGCATGTGAGACTAAACCAGCCATTTTCCCCCCTATGAATGGCTTGTGGGCAAGGATCTTGTTTCTCTCATTGTGATACTATATTAAGATATTCACACATAGAGTAAATACCGAATAATGCTTCAGTAGAATTGAAAGCAAAAGTGCACAATGGTTGCCTATTAAATCGCGTAAATCTTATTATGTAACTTCTTTTAAAAGAGGTTTAGCATTCACTCTGGTTGGTTCACTGCTGTTGCTTTCTCAAAACTTCCTGATGTTTCTAGTTAATAAAATGCTTTCTGAACCAGAAACTTCTTGAAAGATTTTTTCATCTCCTGGTTTCTCAGGGTGTATATGAGAGGGTTTATCAGTGGAGTAACCACACAGTAGAACACACAGACCACTTACAAATGGTGAAAATATACTAACTTAGGCAAAATTAATGGTGCCATAGTAGATGGTGACTACAGTCAGGTTGGAGGCACAGGCGGAGAAAGTTTTCTACCAGGCGTTGCGGAAAGAGAGCCTGACCACTGTGGCCACAATATTGCTATAAGAGGAGACAATGAGAAGAAGTGCACTTAGAATGACAACTGAGGTGCATGTGTAACCCAGGGCTTCCACAAAAAATGTATCTGAGCAACAGAGTTTAGAAAGAGGGTCTGAGTCACAAAAGAAATGGTTGATATTCTGTCCACACAACTTTAGTTGAGAGATGATTATGGTAATGGGGAAAGGAACAAAGAATTTCCCAATCTAGGACCCAGCTGAAAACGTGATGTAGATCTGAGCATTCATGAGAAACGAGTAGCGCAGAGGGCTGCAGATGGCCATGTACCGATCACAGGCCACCATAGCCAGCAGGATGCACTTGGTGGCTCCCATGGAGAAGAAGTAATATTGGATAATACATCTGTGAACAGAGATGCTAACAATTTTGGAGAGTCAGGTGGCCAACAAGGTAGGCACGGTGGCCCTGGTGTACCAGATCTCTAAGAAGGACAGATTCCCTAGGAAAATGTACATGGGTATCTGGAGTGTGGAGTCCGTGAGAATGATGAAGATGATGAGGTTGTTTCCCATGAGGGAGAGAAGGTACACAGTGAGGAAGGTCAAAAAGAGTGAGTCACAGGGAGGGAGAGCCCGAGAATCCCAGGAGGATGAACTCTGTCACTGAGGTTCAGTTTGTTCCACCCATACCTCATCTGCTCTGATCTGGAAGGGACCAACAACACCATATAATGGTTGATTACCAAGGAATTAAGAATGGAATAGCATTTTTCATTTATTTAGTACTGCAATGATCCCTAATAATAGTGCTTAGTGCCTATCAAAAACATGACAGATGTCTGTACACTTCACATGTCACATTTAATTTTCAAGATAATTCTTTAGTGTAAATACCCTAATAATCTACAATTAGTAGATTGTAAATATAGTTATTACACAGTTTCATCAGTCTTTAAAGTATAATGCTATTTTTTGGAACCCAGGAACGTTGGTTTCATAGACCTACCAATGCGTATATTGTGGCTGTGTGTGAAAGCTTGGCTTTGCTCTGTCTCTGAAAAAGTCTCATCGTGAAGTCCACAGGAGGAATGGGAAATTGTAGATGCTACTGACAGGATGAGTCCATCAGTGACCACCACAGAGAGAGACAGTGCTGCCCGCGATTGTAACTTCATGGCCACAGTTTATTGAAGGCTGGATGGGTTTGGTGTGAGTAAACCCTACATCTAGACCGTAAAGCAGAAGGTGGAGAGCAATGTATATATTACATTTAAATGAATTAAATTTCAAAGTCTTTGGCTAGCTTTATGAATCATTTGACCTGGTTTCCCACTCTGATTAGGAACAGTTTAGCAAGAACACGTTAAAAGAAGTCAGAAATCTTGTGTTCGGAGAAAAGGTAAGCCCAGTCAGTGCAGTCATGCCTTTCAGCATCAACGTATCTCAAGAAGCATGAACTATGTTCAGTCATGGTAGCCATAAGAAAACTCTTCTCACACATGTAAAATATATTTTTAAAATTATGTAATGTAAATGCTGTAAGACAGTGACTTAATATCTCCTGTGTCAAAAAGTAAAACTTGTCTGTATGAAATGTGAAGACACTTGACTTCCTCTCTCTATATTCCCTGCTTTAAATCTCTATGAGGGCTCAAGTCATCAAACTTAATTGTGAAGCATGGGTAGAGGTTTGTGCCTCAGTATGAATGCTCCCTGTGGAGTACAGTGGGCACAGCACAGAATGTGCAGCTATGGATCTTAGACACTGTGAGCTCCATGTTCGGACCACTAAGCTGTGTAAATGTAGTTGTGTGTATTCTAATTTTCCTGAACGGCATTAAATGTTTTACTGTATCTCCATGAGTAATAAAAACTAAGTTGTACGTTTTAAAATCTGTTCCACAACACAAAAGTTTTTAAGGCATATCAATAGAATTTATAATTTAAGAAAATGGTTAATATGCTGAACTATTTACTAAAAAATATTTTCAAATTTTTCCTAATTCTTAAGAAAAAAATCACAATTATTTTATGCATAAAACCGAAGATCCATTGCTGTTAAGAAAAGGATATACCATAGAATTTTGTCTTAGAACCTTCTATGAAAGATCAGCATGATAAAATTCTGCATTTGGCAATGGGATTTCATGTTATTGTGCAACACAAAGCTTTAATAGAGAATCAAAGAGAGAAAATAATAATTAAAAATTAAATTAAAATAACAATAATTACATTTAAATGATGATTAAATTAAAATAATAATTATAAAATGAAAATCATATGGACATGTATTGGTCTTACAGTTTGAATTTATAACTTCTTATATATCTGAAAACCGCATGATGTTCCTAGGATCCTGCCTTGGACTGCCTTGGCCCAAATCGGGACAGAACTTCTGGGCAGTTATTGGCCCTCCTCTCCTGTCCTCTAGAGTAACACGGGAGGTTTTCTCTGAGTGTACTCACATTCTGTGTTCTATTTTGTTAATTTTCTGAAAGGTTTTCTTTTTAGTTAAATATTCACTTAATTCTTCTTTTAAATAAAGTTGTACAAAGCAGCATACTGCCTTCAGTTTGTTCATAAAGAAGAAAAGACTTCTAACTGCTGTGCCACCACCTAACACAGTGTCTGCACTGTGCATAAACACCAAATTCTGCACCTTTTTAAGTTGTCCATTGCACCCAGTGGCCTGGACTCAGAGAAAGGCAAGTGCAGCGATCTCCCTGTTGAGAAGGATCATGATTTCATCAGGCAGGGGCCTCCAAGGGTGTCTCACTTGGGGAGCAGCACACAGTTTCCCGAGGGCTGTGGGTGAGCTTCACATGTTCTCCTCTCAACTCAAAGTCAAGAACTGAGGGCAGCAGCAGGATTGTCAGTGCAGGAACTGCAGGGATTTTGTCCTGCATGGCTTCTTAGCTGCCACTGCCTATGAGTCACCCTTGAATAGGAGAGCAAGAATTGTCCCCTGATATTTCAGCCACCACAAGTATTACCACAAAACCAGGTGCTCTAAGATCCAAAGTATGAACTGCATCAACACTACAAGGATTTCCTTTAAAATCATAGAGCTATGAAACAAAAAGGTTAGACAAAGAAAGCAAATGTGAGATTCCTTTTACAAAACCATAATATGATATTCATTGTTGAGTACATTCACATGAACCAATTCCCTTGATTAATGAGATTTTTTTGTACTGCAAATGTACACTAGTAAAAGCAAAAGTTTTAAAAGACATGTTAATGGAACACAAAGTAGTGCAATAGCTGTGGAAATCAGTATGGGGATTACTCTAAAACTAAAAGGAGAAATCCCATTTACCCAAGATAATCTCCTTGTAGGTCTCTTCCAAAAGGATTAAAATCCTAATATTACACTGATCCATGCACACCCATATTTATATCAGCAGAATTCATAGTCGATCAATCTCCTGTATGTTCATCAACAGATGCATGTATAAAGAAAATGTGGTACTTACACACAAGGGATTATCACTCTGCCTCAAGGAAAGAGAAATGATTCATTTGTAGCAAAATGATTGCACCTTGAGCCCATAATATTAAAGTGAAATAAGGAAGATACCCAAGCTTAAGCATCACATGACTTCTCTCACATGAGAAATGAAATATAAGTAAAGAGCAAAATGAAAGATAGGTAATAGAAGCAGGGAAATCTTTACTGGGGCAAAGATGGAGGGATGGAGAGAAGAGGGTAAGGAGATGAAAAAAGAAGAGAGATGTGTTATACACATGGACTAACTCCCCGCGATCAATGCAATCATTATGTAATGCAAATAGTTATCAATCAAAATTAACATAACTGAAAAAACTCCAATCATTTTAATAAATTTATAAATAAAATAATGATATCCTAGATAGTATAGAATAATGCTCAGACATTTCACCAACAGGAAACAAGTAGGAACACTCAGAAGATGTGCAAGGGTCAAAAGAGTGATATTGATGACTTCAAAAGGAGAAAAAGTTATCACCTTAATGATGGAATAAAGACAGTTCAGATGACATCCACAAATGTAAGGTGACACGGGAATTGAGAAAACAAATGAAACCTTTTCAAGTTATTAAATTTTTAATTTTTGAACATAATTTTTATTATAAATTAGCAAATTGTTGTATGTATAATATATATGAGTAGAAACTAAAGTTATTATTTTGATTTAGATAATCGAATGAAGCTAATTGATATATAGATTATCTCAAATATTCAACATTTTTGTGAGGAGAACATTTGAAGTTTCATTTCTTAGAAATACTGCATGAAACCTTTCAGTGATTATGCGTTAGCTGTCCTCACCATGCTGTGTCAAACACTCCTGCTGCCTCATGGAATCTTCCTATTTACTGTCTGGCTTTGTCTCCCTTCTCCCCCAGTCCTTGATAGCTACCAATCTGCATTACGATCCTTGAATTTGGCCACATCTATGGGTGAAAATGTCAGCGATTTTCTGCTGATGAAAAATTCTACAATTCTGATTAGAGGAAGACTTTATTTTACATTTCTCTTCACTTTTAAAGGATAGTATTTCTGGACACAGACTTTTAAATTGTACACGTTCCCCCTCAATAGTTTACATCATTTGCTCCACCCTCCCTGCTTGGGTGAAGAGCAGTAGGGTATAATCAGTATTTTTATTCCTATGAGGTAAGCTTTTCTCACTTCTAGATTGTTTCTTGATTTTATAAAACTATTATGTTTTTGCAGTTTGCATGTGATACATGCAAACGTAGATCTTTTGGTAGTTATTACATACGGAATTTCTTTTTTTCTTGGATTTGGCATTTAGCATATAATACTAATACTAAGATATTCTTTATAATTATTGATTTTAGTTTTGTTGCTGTGATTTTACTTTCTTCTTTTGGTATACCCAGTACCCGTATTCTTTAGCTCTATAACAGTTTCGATTTTTGGTGGGTGTTCTATTTTTTCTTCCTTGTTTCTTTTTTCTCTGAACTGTAGGTCACTGATTATGTCTTCATTCATATGCAATCTATCAATGAAACCATGAAAGATATTCTTTACTCCTACACTGTTGTTAATTTCCAGAATTTCCTTTTAATTCTTTGTAGATTTTGATCCTTGTGCATATATTATTCATAAAAATTACAAAACAATGAAGAAATAAACTGAAGAAAATAATAAAAGATGCTAAAATCTCACATGCTCTTGGGCAGAATTAATATTTTTAAAATGGGCACATTACCAAAAGCAGTCTATGCATTCAGTGTAATCTCCAGCAAAATCCCCATTACCCACAGAACTAGTAAAAGAATCCTAAAGTTCAAATGCAAACAGAAGTACCCAAGTAGCCAAAGAATTCTGAGCAAGAATAACAATGCTGGACACATCACAATAACTAATTTCAGTGTATTTTTCTCATCTATTTCAAAAAAAACAGTATGGTACTGCAACAAAAAGTAGACATATGGACTGATAGAACAGAATAAAAAATGGAACAGACTAACTCATGCTTCAAGAGCCATCTGGTTCTTGACAAAGGGTACAAGAACAATAAATTGGAAAAAACAAAGGTGCTTACATAAATAGTACTGGGAAACACTGATATCCACATGTAGAAGATTGGAATGAGAACTCTCTTGCCCTGCACAAAAATCAATTTAGAACTTAATTCCGGAATCCTTGAAATCAAGGGAAGAAACATAAAGAAAATATTTGACATTGTAGATACTGACACAGACTGCCTAAGGAAAACTCAAATAGCACAGGAAATGATGGAATCTTAAAATGTGTTTGCATGCAATTGAAAATCTTCACAGAATGGCAGCCATCTATGGGCTGCAGAGAGAAGCTCGAGAAAGTAACAGAAAAATGCTGCATGTTCTTCCTCTCAGGAAAATAAGAACTATTCACATTCAAGACTAGATCAAGGATGGAAATTATAAAAGTTGAGGTAGAAGTTAATGAAATTGATACTGGAAATGCAACTAAATGAATCCATGAATTGAAGAATTGGTTCCTCCAAAGAATAAATAGACAAAACTTTGGCTAGACTTATCAAAAGGAGACAATACAGCAGCCAACACAATCAGTCATGAAAAAAATGAAATCATAAAGTCCTGATGAAATCCAGAGTACTAAAAGTAACTACCTCAAAAACCTTTATTCCCATGAACCAGTGAATATAGAAAACAATGGATTTCTAGACACATACAAACTACCAAAACTGAACCAAGAAGATATATAAACCTGGAACAGTACAACAACATACACTGAAATTGAAGTAGTATTTAAAAAGCTATCAACTACAAAAAGTCTGGGACCCACTGGAATCATTACTGAATTTCACAAGAACTTTAGTGAAGAGTCAATACCAATACTCCCAATCTATTCCACAAAATTAAAAAGGAAGAAACATTGTAGAACTCATTTCTTGAAGCTTGTATTATTCTTATACCAAAACCAGAAAAAAAGTACAAATAAATTTCTTTAATAAATATAGATATAGGAATTCTCAACAAGATCCTTGCAAACAGAATAAAACAAATCATTAAAAAGAAAATACATTGCGACCAACTCGGTTTCAATATACATAAATAGATACATGTGATATACCACATAAGCAGAAGTAGTACTTCACAATCATCTAAATAGATATAAAGAAACCTTTGACAAAATCTAAAATCTTTTCAACACAAAAAATATTGACAATATTTAGCAAGGAAGGATCTTGCTTTAAAATCATAAGAGCCATTTATGACAAATCCACTGTGACTATCATACCAAATGAAAAAATACAAAAAGCATCTGCACTAAAATCAGGAAAAGCATATGGATATCCCTCTAATCAGTAAGTAGAGTATAGATTTTGTAGCTTAGCCAAAGCAATTAAGCAAGAGAAAGAAATAACAGAGATTTGAATAGGGAAAAAAATAAATCAAAATATCTGTTTTGAAGATGTCATAACCCTTTGCATGGATGCAAAAACATTTCACCAGATGAATCTTAGAACTAATAAATTCAGCAAAATGGCAGGATAAAAATAAAAACAGAAAATATATACATACATACATACAAATAAAAACAAAGAAACCAAAAATGAACCCACTGAAAAAGAATTTAGGAAAATGATCCCATTCAAAGTAGCTCCCCTCCTAAGCCCAAGTAAATATATTAGAGATAACCTAGCCAAGGAAAATACTTGCAAAACTAAAATTATATTTCTCCTTTAAAATGAGTAGAAAAGGACATTAGAAAATGGAAAGACATTAGCTGCTCTTGGATAGGTAGACCTAGTATTGTCAAAATGGTCGTAGTACCAAAAATGATGTGCAAATTTAATGCAAATCTCAGTAAAAGGTCATCAGTTTTTTTTAGCACAATGAAAGAAAATAACTACACAATGGATATGTAACCAGAAGAACTCCAGAATACCCAGGATCATGTCACAGCTGGAAATTTTGAGCAAGGAGGGGACATTGCAGGAAAATTCTGGGAACACACTGGAATTACAGAAGGGCCCAGAAAATGTGCCAGTTGTCTGCACAGCTCCAAAGAGTATGCCCAAGGCCCAGGAAACACCTGCCATCAGCACACAGACATCACCATTCATGATGCCTCATAGTGCAGGGGAAAGCAGATGGCCACACAGGGATCATAGGACAGGGTGGTGAGGATAAATATCTCACCTGCTGAGGAGGAAGTCATTAAAAGGCGCTGGAGCTGGAAGGAACAGCCTGGAATGGGAATGGAATTGTCTTGGGTCAGACTGTTGACAATCAGCTTTGGGATTGTGAAGGACACCAGGGATACGTCCATCCAGGACAAATTCTTCAGGCAGAAGGACATGGGTGCTTGCAGCTGCAGATAAGGTCAAGAACAGTGATGATGAGAAGATTACTGATCAGAGCCACCACAGCAGGAAGAGCATAACACAGAGCATCTGCTAGGCAGAGTCCTCAGAAAACCCCGAGATTAAGAGCCCCATCACCAAGGTGAGGTTGACCATACTAGAGCCTCCTCACTTCCTGTTGAGGTGAGGACTTGCACGAAAAATGAAAATGTTATAATCAGTCCCAAAACAGTGATATTAATATTCAGAGACATTCAGTGATAAAGGAACTATGTGACCACTGTATCTTATATTCTGTTTTGCATTTTCTTAAAATTTTTTCCTCTCTTCCTCTTTCTCTCATTTTCATCTCATCCTTCTGCTTAACATCCCCATCCCTTTCCAGCTAATGATTAAACCTATGGTTTCACAGATGTTACGGTGCTGATCTACCATGGAGCTACACGCCAAATGCCTACTCTTTTAAATTTTTTGAAATACAAAGCAAGTAACATGAGTAATATGTGAGGTCTGTTAGTCTTGATTTTGCATTTAGAGTTTTGACACTTAGAGATTTAGGAAGGACTGTTCAGAGTTTGAGGATTCTCTTGTTTCCTTTTAAATAATAAAGAACTCTTTTCTGATTGCTTAGCATATTTTACATAGCTAGAAGAAAGGATTCTGAAAGTTCTCACAACAAAGACATGAAAGACTGTTAATGTGAACCATGTGTTAACTGCTCTGATGTGATCACTACATGATGCACACAGGTATGAAACAGTAAAATACACATTACCCATATAATTATAATAATTAATAAGAAATACACACAAAAATCCAGAAAAATGAAACAGAATTAAGTAGTTGTTATAAGAGCTCACCCAATCCTGTAGCCTCAGCTCTACCTTGTTACAAGATGCATACAACTTCACTAAACATGGATGCCCTCCTGACTCACTGGGCATTTGCATCGAAGTATTATTGAAACATGTTTTGTGACAAACCTTTATCTATCAGAAATACAACCTAGAGTCCTATGTCTTTAGAGTTTGTTAATGTCCCCAATATTGTACAGTGAAGGAAAACATGTGCTCTCATGTATTGTTATAATTGTGAACTCACATATAGATTTATAGTAAATAATGCAAGACAGACAAAGAATTTCTTCTGCCTCTTGAATATGAACAAGAGGATATAAGTGATGATTTTTGTTCAAAGTCTATGTTATCTTCAGTTTGCAATTCTCATACATTGAACAGAAGTAGAAGAAAAAATGAGTTATTTCACATAGTTTATGTCCTTTGGGGACACACATGGGTATCAGAACCATGCTTTGAGTTTCCTGGTGTTTGTTTATAAATGGTGATCACAAGTGAATATATTTCTCATTTTACCTATTTTATTCTTATGTGACGTTTTCTGTAATTCACCTTTTAATGCTATCAGATATGGCCTTTGTGCATTCAAAATATTTGCATAGATTATTGATGTAATTATTTATTTATTCTTTACTAAAAGCACAAAAGGTTATCCCATGTGTATGAGGCATAAAATAAGTAATAGAGATTTTGTTCCTGTGACTTTGCACTTCACTGGATGAGGCATAAAAAGAACAAATAAAAAGTAAGGAAGGACAGACCTCAGACTGTGACAGGTGCTAAGAAAATAAGAGCTGCTATTTGGATATTATATGTGGGGAAGGACATTCGCCTGAGTGCCCTGGGCACTGGCAACAAAATGCAGAGCAAAAATCCATAGACGAGAGCTGTGTGGTGGGCAAGGGAGCAGACACAGCGCACACAGAGTGATGGTTTGGGCACTGGGTCCCCTGGGGAGAAGCAGCTGAGGGCTGGAGCCTGTGCAGTGGGAGAGTGAGGCAGGGACCTGAGGATGTGATTGCCCATGGCGGCCTTTCGCCTTGACAAACGTGGTGTAGACAGCAGAACACATAGCTTCTCAGCTGTGAAATCAGTTGTGAAAATTATATTTTGGCTCTTTCCAAAGTTACTTTACTCTATAGTGTTTTTCAAAATGTATTTTGAAGCAAAGTATTCTAACATTTATCCAAAAAATTTGAAATTCACACCTTAAAATAATTCCAGTTCTTCAATCACCCAACCAGCCCTCTTCATCAGATGTATTTTTAGAAAATGACTCTAACAGGTCTATGTGAGTTGCAACTGTTTTCATACAAATAGAAAGATTTCTGTTTAGCAGTCATTGTGTTGAAAGTGAAGCATCCAGCTGTCTTGGGGAAGCCCTTGTGACATACGGGTACAGCTCTTGGCTTCTGCTGAGACTTAAAGATTTCTGCTAAGTTGTACAAATTTCACAGGGAAGGATGAAAAGTAAAGCAAACTGGAAAGTCATTAATCTTTTGTAAAGTTCAAGTCTTGCATCATAGGCAAAAGGTACAAAACACATCTTTTTAAAGGCATTTAACTAATACTTAGGAATCCCCAAAGGAAAAAGTCTGAATAAAGTTATCAAGCACTTGTCTCTTTCTTTAGTTACGTTTTTCATTGCTGAGACAAAATACCCAACACCCAGTGTTGAGTGGGTAGGGTTTATTCAGCTCACCTTGTGTAAGAGGTTTCAGAACTTAGTCGGCTGGCTCCAAAGCAGGGTGGCCCATGGCAGACTGACAACCATTCATGGCAGAGGAAGACAGCGAAAGTAACAAGGGGTCTTAACAGCATCTTTCAGCCACTTTCTTCTTATCCAGACTACCGGAATTAAAGGGGTGGTAAATCAGTGCCCTGATTTAATAATCACACACTCTTAATCACAGCATTGGACCACAATCACATACTCTAGACACAGCTATCAATGAGAAAACCCACCTAGAACCACATGAGGCTTTGGGGGGCATCTAAACAAAAGCTGTAACACATCTCAAAATCATTAGCATTATAATCACTGTTGTTCTTCACAGATGGATTTGCCTGCCACAGAAAACATTATGAAATAACACCATAAAGGGCATGGTTCAGATATTTATCAGTATTATAACAAATTCACTAAATATTCCCTTAATAGGCATAGCATAGAGTTACAAAAACCCACCCCAGCCTTTACTATGATAAATTTGTATTTTAGCATAATAGTGGCTGGCTGTGCATCTTGGTAGCTGCACCTGGAGGATACAGGAAACAGTCACTTCACCATAGCAATCAGGATGATATTAAATGACAAGAAGAAAATTTAGTTAAATTTGTCATCCTTCAATAGAGTGCCACCCAGAAAAAATGTTCATATATGACATTGCCTGTACTGCACAGTGTCTGAGCATCATTACATGTTGTAACACGTATGTAAGATCCACATAGGAGTGCTGGCTGCCTCCTGCTGGATTTGCATGTACGTATTACCAAAGTCGCTGGATGATAAGTAAGGAAAAGCCAAATACCTGAGCCTAAAAGTATACCACTAGAAATAACTTTAGCCTGGAAGTTGCCAGTTTTTAGTTTTGCATTTTGGAAGATATGTATGCTTGAGAAGCAAATACATTAAATACACCCAGAAGGCAGCAATACTGAGTGTCACAAACCAGGTCAGAACTGTCTAAGGAGGCAGCTCTGTCCTGCTGCTTGTCATTGCCAGTCTAGGTCTCCCTGTTAGTTATCTAGAAAAGCCACGTCCAGTATCAAGTTCAGAAATGGGAGTTAAAGGTTTTGCTTGAAAGCAGCAGTTACAACGAAGAGGAGAGTGGGACCTGCAGTGGGTGCTAGGCTGTGTCATGGTTAAATGTGACAGGCTGCTAACTGACTCTTCAAGTAACCTCAAACGGCAACATTATTTAGTACAAGTCAAAAGCAGAAACAAGAATAACTTACCCCGGTAACTGTCGTCTGATTATTTGCAATGTACAAGAAAAATCTTATGTATATCCATTAAATAAAAATATGCACTCAAATAGAAAACCAAAAGTAAATTTATCAATTTTTATTTCCCTAGACCTAAAATTTCTATGACCATACTCTGCCTGGTCCCTGAGATTGATTTTGCAAATATTAGAAGTGAATTTGCTTGATGAGACTCAAATGGGATCTAGAGATAATGAAAGTGAGGCTGTAATAATTTTGGTTATTCTGAAAACCATATAAACTGTTTTACATGAAAATCTCAAAAAGCCAAAAAAAAAAAAAAGGAAAATAAAGAAAGAAAGAAAGAAAGAGAAAAGAAAAAAAAAAGAAAAGAAAAGAAAGAGGAAATTGCTGAGCTCAAAGCAATTTTTTCAGTCTTTGCAAAACTTTCAGTGGAGGCTTATTTTTCTTGTTATCCTGATTAATTGGTCGCAGTGTAGCATAATTTCCTGGCTTCTCTTGTCTTGCCTGTCACACTTCTTTTTTGGAAAACAGACTCAATTGACATACAGGGTTATCCTTTAGAGCTACCTGGCAGGGTCTTGTTGCAGGCAGGGTTTACACAGTTTAATACAGGACACATAATTTATAGGATTATTTTATTATAGTCACCCAAATAGTCAAATACGAAAATGTTCAGGAAATCTGTTGACACAGCAAAGATCAAAAGAATCTAGCAGGCGGGCCTGGTGGTGCACGCCTTTAGTCCCAGCACTCGGGAGGCTGAGGTAGGCGGAGTGTTGTGAGTTCAAGGCCAGCTTGGGCTACAACGTGAGCGCAAGGCTAGCCCGAGCTACATAGTATGACCCTGCCTTAAAAAGCTAGGGCTTGGAGTTTGGCTCAGTGGCTTAAGCGCCTGTCTGGCAGGCACGAGGTTGTGAGTTTGATCCCTGGTGCCGCAAAACAAACAAACAAACAAAAAAGACAGACAAAAGAATCTAGCAGAGGCCCTGGATCTCATGGCAATGTCCTACATGAGTTCAAGTGAAGACCTAGAGCCATGACAATGTCTCATGCAAGTCTGCCTCACAAATCTGTGCTGGAAGGCCCAAAGGTCAGTGATGGAGAGTAGAAAGTTTGTGCCAGCCAGAGGAAGGATCTGTACTAGTAGGCTGGGTGATCTGCACTGGAGCCAAGAAGTGATGCTCAAAATAAGAACCAGAGCTACCCCGCAATATATCACAGCCTTCCTCAGCAACAATGAGGTCCCAACTAAGAAAAACAACTACAGAACAATTTCCCTAATGAACACAGATGGAAAAATCCTCAATAAGATATTGGCAAATAGCATGCAGCAAATTATCAAGAAGATTATGCAACACAATCAAGAGGTATTCATCCCATGGAGGCAGGGATGGTTCAACATATGTAAATGAATAAATGCAATATAGCACATTAACGGAGCCAAACACAAAAATCATATTATCATCTCAATATATAAAGAAAAATCTTCTGAAAAAGTTTGGCACCCATTCATGATAAACCATACAGAAAATTGGAATAGATGATCTTTACCTCAATCTGATAACACCCATCTATGACAAACCAACAGATACCATTATACTAAATGGAAAAATTAAAAACTCTATCTAAAATCAAGAACAAGACAAGAATGTTTGGCTGGGGTTTTAGCTGAAGGGCACAAATGCCTGCTTGGCAAATGCAAAGTTGTGAGTTTGATGCCCGGTACAAAA
>RJWM01026618.1:0-27580 GCA_004363535.1 Dasyprocta punctata
AGCACTCGGGAGGCTGAGGTAGGTGGAGCGTTGTGAGTTCGAGGCCGGCTTGGGCTACAACGCGAGCGCAAGGCCGGCCTGAGCTACATAGTGCGACCCTGCCTCAAAAAACCAGGGCTGGGGAGTTTGGCTTAGCGGCTTAAGCGCCTGCCCTGGCAAGTGCAAGGCTGTGAGTTCAATCCCCAGTGCCGCAAAAAAATAAAAAAATAAAAAAATAAATAAATAAATAAAACAATGGAAACAATACATAGTAATACAACATTGATTTCTATAATGCTTCATATTATCTTCTAAGCAGTTGCCTATATCATCTATTATAATACAATCAAACAAACCAAAATAGTTTAAAATCACTCAAAACAGAGCAATGAAAGCAATACAGGGTTTCAAAACAAGGTGATCAAATATCAGTAAAGGCTACCTTAATATACTTTGTTATCTTTGGAATAGCTGTCTATGTCATCATATATAATAAAATTAGGCAGGTCGAGACAGAGTAAGATCAAACTAAACAGCACATTGAAAAAATACTGGACTCAAATCCCGATGATGGATTATTCAACTGTCTGCCCTGCTTGGTGATATCCCTCTGCCACTGTTTCTGGAGCTGTGGACTTTTTTTCTCTCTCTCTAGCATGTCCTTCAGTATTCTTTGTAGGGTTGGCTTAGTTGTCATAAATTCCTTTAGTTGTCCTTTGACATGGAAGTATCTTATTTCTCCATTGATTTTGAAAGATAGTTTTGCAGGGTACATCAATCTGGGTTGGAAGTTGTTTACTTTCAAGGCTTAAAATACTTCACTCCAAGCTCTTCTTGACCTGATGGTTTGTGTTAAGAAGTCTGTCATGATTCTGATGGGTTTTCCTTTGTAGGTGATCTGTTTTTATTCTCTAATAGCTTTTAATATTCTGTTTTTTTGTTGAATTTCTGGGATCTTGATTATTGTATGTCTGGGTGTATGTACATTTTGGTTATGTTTAGCTGGAGTTCTATATGCTTCACTTATCTGAAAATCACTTCCTGTTCCCATGCTTGGAAAGTTTTCTGAAATTATTTCTGTAAATAAGCTTTTAATTTGATTTGTATTGACCCCTGCTTTTTCACTCACACCTTTTATTCTTGTTTATGTTTTTGGGGTTGTCTTGCAGCCATTGTACTATTACTTTCAGGTTTCTTGTTATTTTTAAGAGAACTTTCCTTTCACGATCACAAGCTGCAAACCTGTCTTCAAAGTTTGAAAGTCTATCTTTAGTTTCCTTCAAGTGGTTTTGCCAAATTTCATTGGAGTTTTTGATTTCCTGGTAATCTCTTTGAATCTGTTTCATGTATTCTAAATCTTTTTTGTGTTGTTCATTCCAGGTTTCTCTCATTTTCCTATGCTTCATTTTTTCATCTGTGTCTCCTTTAGAGATGCCTAGCAATTCTTTTATTATGTTTTTCATTTCTTCTTTTAGTTTAATTAGTATTTCTGTTCTAATTTGTTTTATAGCCTCATGAAGTTGTTTCTTTACTTAAGTTGTCATCACCTCAGAGACTTCAGTTGTGGGACTCCCGACCTCTTCTGCATTTGCTTCTCCTGGGTTTGTTCTGCTTGCGTTGGAGGCCAGAGACTGCCTTTTGCTTCTTTGTCTTGACATATTCCTGGGTTGTTCTGGACAAGTGTGTACCAGGGATCTTGGTATTTCTTGTGTTGTCTGTAATTTCTCTGATGTTAGACTGGTTCTTTTAGCCAGTGCTAATTGTGGATATCTGATGGTTACCACGAGGTGCCCTGTTACAGTGCTGTCCACTGTCTTTTTCCAGTCTGCCTCAGCTCCCTGATGTCTGGCACAGTGCACAGGGGTGGGGTCACCACCTGGGATTGTGGGCTGGTTATCTTCAAAACTTCCTCTATCACTCCTAGAGCATGCATGGAGCTCTAGTCTCTAGACTGAGCTGGTCACCTGCTGGGACCCTCTGTTGCTGCACTCACTGTCAGCGAGTTTAGTCCTTCAGGTCTGCTCTCCCTGTCCACTGCCACTCTCCTTCAATGCTGCCTCCCTGGGCAGAGGCCTCCAGGGTCACCACTGCCACTGCGGCCGCAGCACTTTGATCGTGCATCCCCAGGTTCCAGCAACTCCTTTCACAGAGTGGGTCTGGCTCTGGGCAGAGGTGCCACCAGTCACAGTCTTCTTTGTTTGGGTGTTTCTTTTTACTCTTTCTGTGGGCTTCAATTCTCCCTTTAGATTCTTCCTGGGTCTAGAGGACCTGCCTCCCTCCTTCTTGTCTTCCCTATGTTGCTATATTCCAACATCTGGATGGTATCTTTCAGGGAGGCCACTTACCCTGCTGTTTACCATTCCACTACCTTGTCCCATCCCTCCAAACTATAGCATTTTTATAGAGTTGACTTGAACTACTATGTAAAGATTCAAGTATGGTGACATTATCCTCTTGTTGATAGTATCAATTCAGAAACTGTATTAGCAAGCTTCAATCAACAGAAAATCTACAGTTCAGAACTTCAAGAAACATCTGTCAATGATGAAACTGTATGGCTTAACAGAATATTTGAAATCCCTTATATTACACTTTATAGCTCAGGAAGTTCTCAGGGGTGTGGTTTGGTCATGATCCAAAGTTAGCTATGTATATAACTATAACACATCATACAACTTCCTGAACATAATTTTCATAAATGTTAACATTGATTATTGAAAAATTTTAAACATCCTTTTAGGAATAAAAAAAGTTTAGTCCCAATAGCTAAAGTGGATTATTGAATTGAAGTGTTTGAAAATATATTATTTCTACTGGTCTTCTAGATACATAGTGGATTTGTTTTATGTTGTCTACAAAAGTCCTCAAATAATCAATAAATTTCAGTTGTTCAAAACATGCTCTTGTGAAAATATATGAGCATAATCAAAGCTAGACCATCAACACAAAATCAAGGTTTCTGAAAATTTCTAATAAGGTTCTACTTTGGACCAGATAAATACATCCACAGAAATTCCACCTAAAATAATTTGCTGCAAGAATTAATGCTGTTTGTTTGTAAATAATAGAGCAATCATAACCAAAAAGATAGTCATATTGCTGGTTTCTCTTGATTCATTAAGGCAAAAGTTTTGGGCTAATAATTTTATATATCTATTTTTTATCCTAAACAATCATTTGAATATAAAAATATGCAATGTGCTGATTATTGTTACTCTCCTACTGGCTGATCGTGAAATTGTTTTGCTTTGGTTTCTTACTTTTCTTTTGTTTAAAAAAAAAAAGAATGTGACTATAAATGGATTTTGTGTGTTTAATATTTTTGTGTATCCTGGTGGACTATGCCAGAATGTGTTATGATTCTTCAGTTTCTGCAATATCAGTGCAAGCCCATTTCATTAAATATCTTAAGATTATAAAGAAGATAAATTCACATAGGCTAGCCCAAATAAAGGTGGGATGGTAGCAGTCACTATTTTAGGGGTAGTGAATACTTGATGAAATCTAAAATAGTAAGTGCAACCAAAATTTAAAGGATGTCAGTGAAGCAAGTTTTCTGAATTTTTTACTTCCTTCATATTTGAGGTTTCCTCTAAACATTCTCTTAAAAGCAAGTAATATTAAATTTTCTCTCTCTTTCTCTTTCTCTCTTTTTTTTTTCTTGAGATGGCTTCTCAGTATGTTGCTCAGACTGGTCTTGAATTTCCAGGTCCAAGAAATCCTCTTGCATCAGCCTCCCATACTACTATGTACTACAGTTCCCTGCTTAGACCCGTAATATATCACAGGTTGTCATAAAATTTACTGGGATACAATAATAAAAAGAGAAAGTGTCATATATCACTCTGTCTTCCTTCTCCTTGCTCTCTGCATTTATGGGTTTAGGCAAGAGGACCTCCTCCAGATGAATCTCTGCATACTTGTGTGTACTATCGAAGCTAGGACTGTGAATGAGGTAATGTGAGGTCATACAGAATCTATTCGTGTGACCAGTTACTCTGGGTCTACATACTTATTTTTGATTTAAGATGCCAGAAAGAGCCATATCTAAACAAGCTTTCTAGAAGACTCATGTTCAATGCAATCCTTTTATCTTGGTGTAATGTTTTATCACAGTGGGGCCTTGACTTTGCATCAAAGAAGACAGAGGTCTCTGTTCCAGTATACTTACTTAATCCTCTAACCCAGGGGCCTGTGAACTTTTTCAGTGCAAAATTAGACAGTAAAAACCTTAGGGTGTGTGGAGTATCTGGTTTCTATAGGAAGTGCTCAACTCTGCCCTTGGTGTGCACAGACAATATGCAAATGAATAAAACTTCAGCTACAAAAATAGAGTACATAATGATCAAGCTCACAGTTGTAGTTTGTCAACAGTGGTCTAACTCATTACCTCTATATGTTCTACTTTTATTCTGCAATAAATCCTCTATAATTCTTTGTTTTTGTAAAGGAAATATCCCAAATGCCCAAGTTATACAATAGCTAATTAACTTTTAACGAACCCTGGTAGTTTATACTGACATGTTTCACTGAAACAATTCCAAAAGGACAAAAACAGTACACTCAAAGAGGCACATGAGAGACACATGTGGTGTAAAAGTTACTTTATTCTTTTGACAGGGAATATAAATTCCAAAAAAAAAAAGTGGACATAACCAGTGTCACATGCAGCACTGTCCAGGAGGATGAGACATAAAAAAGGTCATTGGATTTGGCAATTAGTGAGCTTCTGGTAGCCTTCAGAAAAAGGCTTTCAATAAAATCACTGAGGCAGAAAACAAAATGCAAAATATTTTGGCCTGACAATATTGAATTATATGAAACACAAATTATTTTTAAATGGCCCACCCAAATATATTTTTTTACTTCAACTTACTTTCAGAATAATTTTAAGCCAGCTTAAACAAATACTGTACTAAAATGTATTTGCTTGCAGCATTTTTTCTATGTGCATACAGGTATTGATTAAATTCTCTGTGCCACACTTGAATTTAAAGCTATGACCTGTGATCTCAAATTGACTTCCTGACAGTAATGATTAGGATGGTGGGTGAGCAGCACAAATTTACTTTAATCTGTCTGTAGTAAATAATTTTTTTCCCAAAGAGAGAATCCAGTTATTTTTAAAAGACTTTCATTGACATTGTTCTTCATTTTCTTGTCACAGGTGTATGTTAAAATTGTGTAACAGAGCAAAATAAAAGTATTATTCATACACAATTATTTTGTTAAGACAGTTTGCATTTAACCTGCAGTATTATGAAAACCCTTTTAAGATAGAACAGAAAATGTTACAAATTTTGATTTCCACTCTGCACAAACAAAGCATATTTTTTAAGTTGAATATGGGAATATAACAACATGAATAAAAATCATTGAGACATTTGATATGTTTTTATCATGTGTGTATATCTTTTGTTTCCCTGAATGATTGGAATTTTAAATACATAAGAGCTTATCAAATAATACAGTATATCTTTAAAAAGTATTGTAGCAAAAGACACATTACCATTAACTTCCCTTAGTTTCTAAAATGCTTATCCTATCAATATTTTTTCTGTCTTGTGTGTGTGTGTGTGTGTGTGTGTGTGTGTGTGAGATGGGATCTCATTATGTAGTTCAGGCTGGTCCTGAGCTCACAATGTAGCCCAGGTTAGCTTTGAATTTGTAGCAGTCTTCCTGCCTCAGCCTCCCCAGTGCTGGGATTATAGTCCTGAGCCACCACTCCCAGCCACTTCTTTCTTATGCTTCCTTACAAGTCATGGTAAAAAAAAAAAAAAAAAAAAAAAAAAAAAAAAAAAAAAAAAAAAAAAAAGAATAAATGCTGCTGCTGTGTATCATCCAACAAAAGGGCAGGCTCATAGAAACATGGTATGTTTTCATCCACCTTATTCACCAGATCTGACATTATGTTTAAATTTGACTCATCTCCAAAGTCAAAATTACCACGAGAAGTAAACATTTTGAATCTATTTAGAACGCTGAAGCAGCCACAACAGCATAACTAAAGATGCTCACAAGAGAAGAGCAGCAGAACTCTTCAGAAAGTTGCAAGAAAATTGGGAAAAGTGTGATCAAAGTATGGAGCATATTTTGAGAAGGATTAATAGCAATATTTATTTTACTATAATAGTTTTCTTTTAAATTTAAACTTTCACTGTATCTTGTGATCACACTGTGTATTGACTAATATTAGAGTAAATTTGATTACCACCTTCCTGTTAGAGTCACCCATTATTCTGTATGAAAGTATCATTCTATTTTAAATGTTGAGGTGGCACAGAAATTATCATTTCCCTGTTTCTTCTTCCTGCTCATCCTGACAGCTTTCTAACATTCCATTTTTATTTTATGAAAGGGACATGGTTGATGGATTCCTCTGTTCTGAGTTTGATAAAAAATAATATAAATTCAATATAAACCACTTATAAACAAATTTAATATAAAGTTTTCTTTTCTATGGTAAAACAAATGATGTGTTGTAAAGATGTATGATGGCAATTTCATTCTTACTTGATGGCACTGTAGACAATTTCTAAGGAATTCAATTATACCTGAATGTATGTTCTTTGTTCTTCAATGATTTATTATTTCCAAATGTGTGAGAAATATGCACAAAACTTGTGACTCAAAAATAAACAAATGGCAGCATCTATTGTTTTTTGACTCACATCTAAGGATAACTACATTTTTAAATAAGAAACCTACACTGGTGATAAATTCATTGTTAGAAATACAAGTAAGATGAAGGATTAATATGTAATTTGTTCAAGCAAAGTTATACATTTTTATTTATATTATCCCAAAAGTATATATGAGGATTTTGGAGCAATGAGTTTTCCAGATCCTATTCTTCCATTTGGATAAAGCTGTATGAGTCAATTGGTTATGACTATATTTTCAAAGGAATTTGTGCTATAGTAGAAAAGCTCAGAAACTATGAATTGGGAAGTTTCTGTGGTAACTGACATGTAACTTTCAGCTTCCTCTCCTAACAGAGGAGGAAAAACTTTATTTCTCCAATGGTTTACATTTTGGAAATGTAGTATAAATAGGAAATTGGAATGTAAGTAGCTTTTTCTCAATTTATATCCCATTTAGAAGCTTATACAGCTGGGAAAATACTGATTGTTTTGTTTTGTTTTGTTTTAATTAGTACATGTTTGCAGTGCACAATGAATACATTCATTGAGGGCAGCTGGTATCTGTACTTGACTATATCTTAATTCTTTTTACTCTGAAGATGGCCAAATATCCAATCTTTCCTTAAATTTTAAGCTGATTCTTTAACCCAGTTTCCAGTTTTCTTTGTCTAATACTATAAGTATAGACAAACAGGAAAAGAATTTCTTTGCATTTCCCAACAATTGAGGAAGTATTTTTCATAGTGATGACATTTCTGGCTAGGCTATTAGATGTGTATGAATTTACCACCCCCAAAAGGGAAGGCATTTCTGGCAGGAGCAGAAATATAATGATTGAGGTGGAAGTAAGAATATGGTAGAATTTACATGTAGTGGTTGCTTTTCACAGGATTCTCAAAAGCTTTCCATTTATATCTTCTTGTCCCAAAAACTGTCACATGCCAGCACATATCTGTGAATGGTGCTGGAAAACCAAATATTTAACTGGATATTACTGTCCTAAGATAGTGATTATAACTGCATAGGGAAAGACTGGGTTCAGTAGCATCTCACGGATTGCTACAGCAAAATAAGAAAGAAAGTGAGCTCAGCAATGCTATATGCAGTGGTGATCATTACATCATTACAGCAACACTGGAATTTCAAGAGGCAGGGTAGTTTTCAGAATGAATTGTTAGAACAATGTGTACTTGCATAAATAAATTCATTGTTAAGTAGTGGAAATGTCCACGTTGAAGGAGGTCTACTTTTTTAAATGATACAAAATAAGTGGAAACATTATTTATTTCAAATACATAAGAGGTGGTAACATAAGACCACCTTTTATTTAACCAGTACTCTAACTAGAGCAGAAATATCATTTCTCTCTGCCAATGGCTCTTCTGAGGAAGTAGTATTTTGTCGTAGACCAGCAGAATATAGTGTAATTTGGCTGCAGAATATAACATTATTTTTGATAAGAAAGATTCTGATGGTAAAGAAAATCAGTAAACAAAGCAGAATGAAGAGAGAGATAGGATGACTAAGGAAAATGACTGAGGCTTGACTTTCTTCTTAACTCTGAATAAGGCTGGGCACAGCAGGACTATCCCTTATTTTTCTACTCTAAATTTATAATTTAATGTAATAGTAGCTGGCTGTGCATCTCAGTATCATTCCCTGAGGAATACAGAGAGCTATCTATGTGTTTAACCACTTGATGTAATGAATGGCAAGTAATATGCATGTGTGCAAAAATGGCAAAATGAAATTTATACCCACATTTAGGCACCATGGAACAGTTTTTCATATGTTTAACTAAGCATCACAGAGAGTCCAATAGACCCACATAACCCCAGGATTTGTTAAAAAAAGTAAGTTTTTTCGTTAGGTTTTTGCAGCAGAAGTAGCCCAATTCAGTGCAATGGTGCATGAAAAACTAGATTTGCAAGTTTTGGAGGAGGTGGATGGATTTGTGTAGTTATCGGCAGAGTGTTCTACAGAATCAGAAAAGAAATTCTGCTCTTGAGCTTTTTATAGTTTTATCTGTTTTAGCAAATGGACGAGGCTTTGAGTATAATAATCTTCCTCAATATCCTACACTGTTGATGTTCATCAAGAGGAATAAGAAACATCTTTGTGTAAGAGGCAGATTTTCAAAGGATGTGGAAAATAGATTTGATCAGAATTTGGACATGAAATGAGGACTTCTGTGTTTAAAAGTAACGTATTTTCAATTAATTTGAACCCATATAGTACTAACCAAACTTTTGAAACTAAAGAGGAACTGAAGAGGAAGTATAAACAAATTCCATTTTGACAGAGGAAATTCTGCCTTCAAAACGTAACACAGAAAGTCAACAAGAAAAGACATTTCTGAACTTTTGTACATTCTGCTGATTCTTCCCTTCCACAAGACAGAAATCTTCACAGAAAACAATAGCACAGTACTCAGTGGCTGTGAACACTGGTAATTTAGAGGTTAGAGGGTAGTTTCTGCTATACTTAACACATTGCAATTCTATGAAATTAGCACTAGACTTGAGTAGGATACAAATATACAATTAACTACGTAATTCTTTTGCCCATTGTATAGTACTGACTTGGTGAACTTTTTAATAAATGTTTTTATCGTAACAAAGCAAAATCTGATATGAAATATAGAAATGTATGGCTTTATTAGAATCTGTTTACCCTATTCAAGTCTTTAATCCATTACATTTTTTTAGTTCTCACCAACTGTGTGCTGGATAAATAAACCATAGGGATAACCCCTTCAGCCTGTAAAAATTAATTTGCCATGGGTGATTCCAGTGCATAAACACTCTTTCTTTCTTTTTGATGCCAGTCTACAAGCACAGTAAGCTTTGATACGTGAATTTTAAATGATGACATTCAATGTAACTCTATATTGGACAAAGCTTAAGGGCAAATAAGTTTTAATCTGTAATTAGGCACAGAGAAAGAGGTCGTCCTTTTTCTCTACCGTCTAGTAAGTGATTAGATTCATATCCAGATTAAGAATTCTTCCTATAGGATCTTATTTGAATATCTGATAAACAACTTGCTGAAATTGTGAGAAAAAAACTTGAAAAATTTTACTAACCTATCAGATAGTTTGTATTATGCTTTGAAAACAACACCACCATTAAGAACAGTGAAAACAATAAGCAAACCTCTTGCACACATATATATATATACATCCCATATATATATATACCACCAATGTACACATTCAGTATGGATCAGCTCAGTGGTCTACTCCAGAATTGGGCAATATGGCAAAATGAATAGCTTAAAAGCCACATTTTTCTTGTCCAATCTAGCTCAGTAGTACAGCGTAGTATTTAACAGCACCCACAACATTTCTTTTCTCTTCCATTGTATCACTTAAACCTAATTGCCTTTGGAGCAGACTCTTGGCCCATGTTCTGTAATGGGAAGGTGTTAAATGTATGTCATATGAAAAGTATCCGATGTCATGTTGTGCACTGTAATAAACTACAAAAGATTAGAGCCATGAGAACCAAGGAAACCAAAATCTATAATTATTGGCATTTGTGGGAATTGTTCTAAGAACATTTAGCCATTTTAATTCAATTTTCTTTCTTTATGATCCTTAACAAAAAGGAGAAACACACAGAGGGATTTAATCTACAGACACTCTTTTATTCTCTTATTGAAGAATATAAAACAGATCTATGGCTTACCTTACTTATAAATCTTATATAACACACAACAAAGGAGATTTAGATACTTGCAATAAATTTTGTCAAATTCTATCTTTAAAAAAATTAAGATTAGTTCTAATTGCAAAAACAGTTGTATACTGACTTTTTGAAGTTTTGATTTGAAAGATTGTTTTCATAATTATATTCTTACAGATTTCTTTTTAAATAATACTTTAATGATAGAATTTGTCATATTTGGATTATCATCTTGTTATTATTTTATTCTGGTTTTATCACAGTTTTGCTTCTGACACAACCATTAAGAAATACATTGATTTAATTTATTTGCATTTGTGTGTTAATCAAAGAAGATGCATTAATAGTATATGCATTCAGGCAATTCTGCCTTCAATAATGTTTTGGAGTCTTCTTTGAAACTGACTACTGGAAAACTGGCATTATTGGTTAGGAGAACATCCAACAAAAAACGAAAGAAAAAGTGCCCATGTTTAACTATCTTTAAAAATCTTTGTCTAACCTTATCAAATAATTCATATAGTTCCAAACAATAATTGACAACTAAAAAGTTCCTACTCTGTCCTTGAAAACTAGATACAGTCAGAGCAATGTGCTACATATTCTATATAAAATAGTAGTTTACTTGAGTCTGGATTAAAGTTGCGCGTATGTCAGAGAACTAATGCCCCTTAATGTGCTGTAGCAAGAAAGAAAATTAACAAATGAGTAAATTATCCCTGTGTACACTTCAAACAACAAGTAAATTGGGTCTTTATCTAGAAACTTGAGACTCATCTAAAGGGCACTAATGACCAGTAAAAATGCAACAGTTGAGCTATTATGTGGAATCTGTTTTCATTTCCCACTTGCAAGACTGAGCTCAGATATTGTATGTGCTTAAATTTGCCTTCAGGAATCTTTGAATTCCTTAATGGCATGGCCAACAGCAACTTCTGTCCCACATTAACTGACCATAGCAAATCCTTCTGAGTAACTAACATTCTGAAGTTATAAACCATCTATATAGTCATGAAAATTTACCAACACCACATTGCTTTCCTTTCAAGGATGTTTTTCATTGAAATCATTGCATCCATTCATGTTCTGTTTGCAATTTTGCTTAAAAGGTGGGTTTGAGGTGTTTAATAATTTGAGTATGAAGGTGATGTCTGATAGAAGTTTTATAGCTATAAAGAAGAGTGATCACTATAATGTTGTGAAATATAGTTATTTTGTTTTCATTCCTAAATTAAAGCACAGATCTCAGTCTCCCATTTTTTTCACAAAAAGTAGTTTGCATATATTACATTGATATAACAAAAATCGTACATCATATAAACATGATAATTATGTATGTGTTTCATGGACATCAACTAGAATTGTGTGCTTTAGATAGGTGACTCAAGTAAATACATCAATTTTATTTTAACAAAATGGGACATCATCAAAGGGCAAGATGTTTTTCTGAAAGTCATAAACTCATTTTCTAAAGCAGTTTGCAAAATGCATCTCTATACCTGGCAATCAAAATAAAATCTCCTGAAGTAAGAGCTTGAATGTCTATAAGATAACTTGACCATAATTTAAATCTTTGAAAGTAACAGAGAATTACAAAGTCATTTTTAATTTCTTCTAAATGATTTCAAAACAGAAACTTCTTAGATACTATTGGAGAATACATATATTTTATCTCCCATATATATGTCTTTCTGACTTTCAAGAATTAAACTTCCACAGATGTAAATGTAAGATTTACCAGAGTAGATAGATGTTTATAATCCTGAGCTATGTATTTACCAACATTGCATAACCTACCCCAACTGGATGGTAAATCTGTTCTCTAAAGAAGTGAATGAACGTTTATAAATGCCTGCAAGAGACAGGATTACCTCTCTAATATGTATATGTTTGTCTCTGTTGAATTTTTATGACATCTATCTAATTGTCACAGATGAATAAGTAAAAGGTTAACAGTTATGCTAAAAACAGCTATTGCTATCATTCAGTTTAGGATTAGAAATTATAGGCCAGGTGATGTAATGCTAGTTTAACTAATAAATCAAGATTGTTACCATCCTACCTGATGGATTTTATGCATATACCAGTTTGACCTTAAATCTAACTGGTTAGGATAATCACTTAAACTATATGCTTTTTGTCATTGTTATTTTGATATGTCCCTAAAATAACTAGAACAGTTTTTTTCTGAAAGTTCAACTTAGAACAATTTACTGAGGGAAAAACCTACAAGGAATGGGTTTAAAAATCTTAGCAACTCAAGTCTGAAAGTCATAAAATTAAGAAATCCTCTCCATGATTATAAATAGTCATAGTGTATTACAGATATAAGTTTGAAGAGCTCTAATCATTTCAGGATGTAGTACAAAACTGTTCCCTGTAGCTTTGATTTGTCAGTGATGCTATTTCACGGATAGCAGTATTAGGCCTTTACATTTACTGTTAGAGAAATGTAGGTTGGAAGAATATGAAAGGTCAGATATGAAGGGCTTTATTCACCTGAAAACCATTGCCTCAAACATTTCAGTCCCTTTCATTAAAAACATTTTATTGGCTGTTCCCATGGACATGTGTCCTTTAAAATGACTGAAAATACAATACTCAGCTCAGTACAGACACATTCAACAGAGCATGAACAAATTTTCTAGGCTTTAGTTATTTTTGCTTCATTACATTATCCATCATTCCATTAATTTTTTTATTTTGATTTTTAAACCACTTTTGAATTTCCTAAATGTAGTATGCAGATCATTTTACTGTGGTTCTATTTTGTTACTTTTAGGGATATAAAATTAAGGTAGATTTATTTTTATGTAGTTTTAGATGTCAAACTATTCGAGTATAGAAACTTGGTTTGTTTTTCAAATGTCCAAAATCATAATTATTTTATATGTGTATTATGTCTATCAATTTACACTTATTTATTATTCAAATTTTAACTGACCTTATTATGTTATATTCCTCTTTTGCTTTCAATTTTATTTAGCCCATATATTTTAAAGTGAAAATTCCACATGAAATATTTTTGAAAAATGTCCTACGGTTGGGGCTATAACTCAGCAGTGCAGCACCTCCCTGGCAAGTATGAGGTCCTGGGTTGGATTCCCAGTACCAAAATAAATAAATAAATAATTTTAAAAATAAATTTAAAAAAGCATAACATTCTAAACTTTTGTAGTTAGCACAATTTTTTTTTTAGTGAGAAACTATCATAGAAAATTAAAGCAAAAAATTTTGTTTAAAAAACCAATTTGAATTATTTCCTTACCTGAGACACTAACAAATAAATGGCTATATTAGAAAACTGGCAACACAATTAAACACTTAATGTTTGGATCCCCCCACAAATTCAAATGTTTGAATACCTCCCTAATATTGGGAGATAAGAGTTTTAGATGATTAGTTTGTGATAGTAGAGTCCCAGTGAGTGGAGTCAGAACCACATAGAATAGAGAACTCTCTTGCTCCTTCAACCGAGTACACAAGAGCAAAATTATTGGGTACTCGGCCTAGATCCCCAATCTCCTGAATGAGTGTACGGTGAAAGCTTAAATAAATGAGATAAGTGGTATTATTTTAGGGCTCCATGAGGATCAATGCCCTTACAGAGTTCTTGACTCTGTAGCTATGATTAGGGTTAAGACCAAGGGCTTCTCTGGACCACCTGTATTTATTTCCATAGCAGACAAAGAGAGGGGATACTGAGGATGTGCCAGAACTGAGCAGGACCTTGGGAGTCACTTCAAGGACATCTCCAAGTAGTAAAAAATGCCAAAAAAAAAGAACTATCTTATCTCCAAGATGGCATTTGTGGCGGGACTGAGATGCCTGCAGGGTAAGATGCTTGCAGCTGCAGTCTCTATATACATAATTGATTGTGGAGCCAAGATGTCAGCAGCTGTGGCCTTCTTTATCTTGCCCTTTGAGGTTCTCTGACCTCACAGGCCACTATAGGCCTCAGCCAGGGCCAGTGATTCATAGAGGTTCACTTACTATGAATCAGCTCCCATCGCCAGGCAAGGGGTCTAGGCCTAGGATAGGCTCACAGATAAACAAAAAACCAACTAGTTAATTTTAAATCCTGCTCAGAGCTGCTGCATAGTGTTCTCCAACACAAAAGAAACAGCTATTAACAAGGAAGTGGGTCTTCATCAGACTTTGAAACTGTGGTCTTTAATCTTGAATTTTGCATCCTCTAAAACTATGAGAAAAAAACATTTTCCTTTTTTAAGTTACCAGTGTATATTGTTGTTACAAAAGTCCATACAAGCCAACTGAACACTCAACACATACTTTGGTTTGATAGTGTCACTAGAGAAAAATGATATTTGTCTCACTGAGTATCCAAGTAGAAGAAGGCTGGAGGAGATGTCTAAAAAGGGAACATGGTAGCCATTTTAAATTCCCTATTATCTTGTTTTAAATTCCTGTATCATTTTCATTATTTTGATTGGTTTCATTCTGTTTTGTTTGGTTTGAATTTATTATATCTGATGGCATGGGCAGCAATTTCAAAGACAACAAAATATATTATGGTAGCCATTATTGATTTCCTATTACCTTGTTTTGAAGTCTTATATCACTTTCACTGTTTTGTTTTTGATTGGTTTTAGTCTATTCTGTTTTATTTGATTTTATTAGGTTTGATGGTATGAAGAGTTATTTTGAAGATAAGAAGAGGCATTATGGCAGCCATTGTTGATTTCCTATTATCTTGTTTTGAATTCCTGTATTACTTTCACTGTTTTGTTTTGATTGGCTTTATTCTGTTAAAAAATTTTTTAAAAATTTAAAAATGAAGTAATGGAAATAACCCATAATGCATTCAGAATCTCCAAAGTACACATTAAATTTTTCTTAATATAAAAGGATTGTATAATGTGTGTAACTTACCAGAAACATCAATAATTTTCCTAGTGTACTCACCAAACTGTTATAAAATGTGCCTAGTTTACCAGAAACAACAATTTTATGCTGTCCTCACTATTCAAGTTGACATCTTTGGCTTGCAGAAAGAGAGAATGAAATGGAAGCTGGGTACTGTTTGGAAAGAAAATCCCCTTCCATAAGAACATCAGGAATCTAGCTCTCTGGTGTCCTTTCTCTCCTTGGAAGAATCTGTAGCCCACTGGAACCTGCTTCTGGTTCACTAGATCTCAACATTTTCAGAACTAAAAACTGATCTAAGGTTGTAAATTTTTGTGTTTTCTTTAACAGCGTTCTGTAGTGTGACATGACATTGTCATTAAGCAAATTAATGCAATTTTTGGCTTTTTCTCTGTCTGGGTGGGTCTTCTCAAAAAATGTTTGTAACTCTGCCTATTTTTTCAGGATTTCCTTTATTTCAGAAGAAGAACTTTATGACATTGATTGTTAATACTCCGCCTCCTCTTCAGAAAGTTCCTCAGTTGTCATTCTCTTTCTCAGCCAGACATTGCTCAAATTCCTCTGTAGACAATTCCTGTGAGTGTTCCTCCACCCAGTCCTCAACATTACCACTCTCTACCTGCAAGCCTATGGACTCTGCTATAGTGACAGTGTCATCAACCACAGGGTCAATTGAAGGCTCAAGCTCCCCTATACAACCTTCAAAGTCTCTCTTTTATATACTTTTAGGCCACATTTTTTTCAGAGAAATCTCAGTGCCCTTACAGAGACATTAACCCCAAGGTTTCCCAATTAACCTCATGCAGGAAAGGATGTTGTAATGTTCTTCCAGAACTCTTTAAGGGCTAAATCTGTATATTAGACCATCTGGAAGCACTTTAGGAACAGTTCTGCAGTGTATATCTTTTTAAAGTTGGCTGTAACGTACTGGTCCATTGGCTTCAGTAGAGGAATTACATTGTAGGTGGGAGGAACTTGACTGAGAGCTATAGGAATTCTTCAGCCAGTTCTCCCAAATCTCATGAATGAACAGGAACACTGTTCATAATGAGGAAAGCCTTGAGTAGTAAGCCTTTGTCTTCTAGATATTTCTTAATAGCAGGTCAGAAAGCCTCCCTGATTCACCCAATAAAAAGCATTCTTGTTACCCAGGTTTCTGTGTTAGATCACCACATGGCCCCTAGCCTACTCTTCATGACTATGTCTTTTGGACACTCTAGTGGTCTCAGAGTGATAAACCAAGAGAGGTTTTATTTTGAGGTCACCACTCATATTGGCACATAGCATTAAGGTTAGCCTATCCTTCATAGGCTTGTGGCCTGGCAATTTCTTCTCTTCTTGGGTAATGTATGTTCTCCTTGATATCTTCTTCCAGAAAAGGCCAGTTTCATCACCTGAAGAGAGCAAAAGCCATTTTCTTTGTGTTATTGTTTTGAAGTGGTATATGTAATTTTCAGAACCCATTTATCAGCATTGGCTGCTTTGCCATGCCTAATTATGCTGTGAATCCCAGTTCTCACTTTAGAATTGTGAAACCACCTGTTACTGGCATGAACTGTTTCACCATTATCACTCATTGATGGATTATCCTTTATAAGATATGCATTCATAGACCTAGTATTTTCAAAATAGACTCCTATAGGCTATAACCTGCCATCTGCCTTTCATTTATCCACACTGGTAATAGCCTTTGACCTTGTCTAACACTGTTGATCATGACTTACTGGTTTGAGTAGCACCTTCAGCAACACTAGCCTCCATATATAAATCTTTTCTCTGTAAGATTGTAGAGATGGTGGATTTTGACATGCTGTGTGTATTAGTGGGATAGGTCACATGAATGCCACTCTTATTTTTCTCCACAATTTCCTTCTTTTTTTTAGATTGTGATTGCTTTCTTTCCCTTCCCTTCCTTCCTTATCCTCTTTTCAAGCTTTTAGGGGACACTTAGATAGCAGTAATCATAGTTATATTATAAAGCACTGACCAGAATCATATCCATAAACACATGCGTCTGGGCTCAGACTGACACTTATCTATGCATACACACATACTTTTCTGGCATCACAAGTCTTAGTTTACAGTTGCACAAACGGCCAGTATTTGGGTCATAACTTAAGACTTTGCTCAAAAGTTAAACCTAAAATTCCAGTTGTAACCCAAATTATTCATGTGTGAGGCTAGTTGTTACTTGACGGTCCATTGTAACCCCTTTAATAATCAACCTGGATTCTCAAATTTGTTTTATATCCAAACAAAAAATAAAACATCTCTATTATTTCAACAGTAAAGTTAAAAATGCCAACACTTTAACAAACTTTCATAACTTCTGCAATAAATATTTCTTTTAACTTTCAAGTGTTTTTATTCTATACAGTGTCTGAATTTTGATAAGAGAAAAACATATTTCAATTTGCCTTTCATCTGCTGTTTTTCATTAATTATAAAATAGCTTATTTCTGAAGAACCTGTTGACTCTGCAGTTTATTACCTTTATGTTACAATGCAAGAAATGATCTATCACTTGTCAGAAATTTTTTTAGTTTATTAATTTTCCTTTTTATGGTATTTCTCTGCATCCCATTACTTCCTGTACTGTTTACTCACTTATTTTCTTTTGTTCAACCTGCTCCTGCTGTGCTTTTTATCTTTCATCATTAAAGCTCCATTTCTGCATCATGTGTGATTGTCTAAAGTTAGTGATAGAAACTTCAAATGAAAAATTTCAGTTTAAAAAAATTACAGTTGAAATTTATCATTCTTGAAAATGTATAATTGGTCATACTACATTCATTCTTTTTATTGCTAGGATCATAAGACTGAATGCTAGAAGCAGGCTATTTTAATTTTAATCATTCTAAAAGGCCAACAAAACAGAGTTTTGATCTTTGGAAAGATAATTTGGGATAACCTGTGTGTTATAATTATCTTTTGAGATTTATTTTCCATGAAATTTGCCTTAGTGCTCCAGAATATATTTAATATTCATTATTGGGAGACAGAGAAAAAGTAGGAAGACATCTTCCTGTCAGCCATGAAGACATCAAATTTCAGTAATTTGAACACTCTCACCTAAGTGGGACTTGTGTGGTTTTGGATGAAATAGGTCTTTGACTTACTAACGTCTCTGAAAATTTCCATAGAAAATTGAAGGCAAAAAAAGAATGAACAAACTTGTAGTAGGAAATGGAGGGAATGAGATAAAAAGAAATATTCCAAGATACTTTTCATAGGACTGTCCAGAGATTAGTCTGAAGGGAGATATCAGAAAGCTTTAAATCTTTAAACATATTTACTGAGAAATAATATGTATATCATCATATTAATCCATCAGTTTAAACTATGCAATTCAATAGTTTTTAGCATATTTACAGAATAGAGCATCCATTATTACAACATAATTTACAGTATAATTTCAAAGAGAAACCTGGTATTTATTAGAATTCACTATCCATATTCTCACCATACTCTCAGGCTGGCTACTGCCAATGACTGATCTGCATTCTGTTTTCCTGCATTTGTCTATTCTGAACATTTCATGTAAGTGGAAGTGCACCATGTATAGTCTTTTTGAATGATTTCTTTCACTTAAAATGATACTTTGGAACTGTATTCATACTGTGACATGTATCTGTATATCATATCTCTTTATTATTGAATAATATGCCATTGTATGAATATATTCCATTATGATTACTCATTCATTAAGTTAATACACATTTGCATTGCTTTCCCCTTCTATTAAAAATATTGCTATGAACATTACATAATACCTTTAGAGTTTCTTTCATACATATAATTTCTGCTATTTGCTATGATTGCAATTTGAAGAAAATTATGACCATGTTATTAGTAAAGACAACTTACACTTCCTCTAATTTTACACACAAACATTATGTTCGATTAACTTTAAAGTTCAAAATAAATAACAACTATGTATGTGTCAAAATACTAGTTTTTGTATTATACAGTTTTACTTTTTGAATGAGAAAAATAATGTGTATTTACCAGAATTTTCTTAAAAGTATATAATGTATATTTCTATGCATTTTTTGAAATGAAATATACTACTTAGATAAGTTTCTCTGCTGATTAAATGGCAACTTCATATTAAAGATGAAATTAAAAATGTATAGACTTCCTTTTATAAGCAAAAACTGTGGGAGATAATGTAGGAGTAATATATTGTCTTTGAGAGAGAAGTTCATATATGTGACAAGAATATTCCTTTACTTAATTTGAACTTTGACTCTTCCTTAAAGACAGTAATTCTCTTAAAAGGTTTGTATGTAGAGGCAACACATTTGTTTACATACCCGGGGATGAAGTCTGCATTCTCCTCTTTGCTGTTGTCTCAGCTCATCCAGTTTTGTGTTTTCATGTAAAATATTTTCCTCATTCTTTTTGTTCATGTCATGCCATGCTATTAAGTCCCATGGCTATGTATTCTATTCTTTACTGACCTGTTTATCAAACGCCTAAATTCATTAAAGAATTTGATGACAAAATGGGCTGAAACCGGCCCCAACTCGCCGGTCCCGCGCGGTGCCGGCCCACACCAAGGGAGAACTGAGCCGCCTTCCGGGGCTGGGCGCTGCCTGACCCCGGAGGAGAACCAAATGGGCCGAAACCGCCCCCAACTCGCTGGTCCCGTGCGGTGCCGCTGTGCGGGCTCAGAATCAAGGACAGCATCCGTACCCGCCCCAACCCTCCCCCCCCCCACGGTAAGCAAGCTGCTGGCTCTGAGGTCTGGCTAAATCGATGGCAACTAAGGTACATAAAGCAACTAAACACTAGTATTGTTTTGTAGATTTTGCAGGCCTCTGATCAGCACCCTCAATGTCTCTTTGCATGACCACAGTGGGCAATGTTGCAAATATGGGGGACTCCCTTCTGTGTTGTCTTCGAGGACTAATGTGGTCCTCGCCGTTTTGCTTAACTCTGATCGTTATTACTTTTCTCTTTTTTTTCCTTTATTTTGTATTCTGTTTCTGTTGATTTTGTTTTGTTTCGTTTTTGGTTCAATTCTACTACACCTGTTGGAGTGGTCAGCTGTTCTGGAGATGGCAAGGTATGTTGTGGTGGCTATTGTGCTCACATTGTCGGTCTTCGAGGTTCTGTACCATTCCTGCTGCTTTGTTTTGATTGACTCTACTCTGTTATGTTCTGTTGTATTTTGCTATCTTTAAAATAAAAAAAAATTTTAAAAAAGAAAAAAAAAAGAATTTGATGACTAGTTGACGTCACCTAACCGAATTGTTGATTTCATATGATTATCAGTGATATTCATCAATTTTAATTCTAACATTCTTAGCAGTCTTTCAAACTGTGATTTAACTTTCACTGTATCCAAACCGTATGGGTCTGTGAAGAGCCACATCATGCTTATTGAATCAAAACCTCTAAAAGTAAAAATCAGTGAGTCTGCATTTTTCACAAGCTGTCCAGAGCATGATTAGGTACATTAAATTTGAGATTACTGGCACAGACTTTCTGACTTTTATATTTTATTCAACAGTAACATTTACCCAAAGCCCTACTCTCATGTACATGCTATTCACTATTAATTACACTACCTCTAAAATAATAAATTCCATTCTTTGAACAAAATTTTTATTTATCTTGCTTTTAGCTTTTTTCCTCAGGTGTTTTACATTCTTCTGGTCTTATTTACTTGTCCCTCTGATCTAAATCCTTTATCCAATACTTTGACTGCTCCACATCATTAGCACCCATTGCTTGTTCATTTTTCCAATTACAGAAACTCAGCAAAACCCCAACCTGAGATTAACCCAATTACCATTTTGATATCTATATCCAGATATCTGAAGAGTACTGCAAAACATTTTGAAAATTCTGGAGATTATTGACACTATCATATTTGTTAGTCTCCACACCATTCAAAACACTGCTGAGTGGTTGGCTATTTGCTCTGCTCTCTTCAAAACCACTGCAGAATTCCATAGCATTGTGAATCCCATTTCATTCTAATTCCAGCACTCTCTTCTCTCAGCAGACTCTTTTACGTCCTATTTCATACCTCTAAATCCCAATATCCACCTGTTTACCAGACATCCTCTAGAATTTCCTGTGACCATTATAAATTAAACATGTCTGCAATAGGCTGAATAATAGCCCCCAAGAGATCAGATCTGGATCCTCTAGAGCTATAAACTTTACTTTATTTGGCAAATGATCTTGACAGATGTAATTAAGTTAAGGACACTGGGATGGGGAAATATTCCTGGATTGTCCAGGTGACTGTAAATACAAATGTAAATGTCCTTAAACGCAAGGGCAGAGAAAATTTGATAGACACAAAAGATTTGATAGGTGATTTTATCACACAAGCACAGATTGGAATGATCAGGCTAAAAATCAAAGCATGTCTCTGACACCAGAAACTGTAAAAGTCAGGGAAATAATATTTTTCCTAGAGCTTGGGAAAGGAGCACAGATTTGCTGACAACTTGATTTCAGCTCCTTGATACTCACTGCAGACTTCTGTCTTCAAGAAATCTGAGTAAATATGTATCTAATGTTTTAAACTGCTGAATTTGTGATAATTTATTATAGCAAACATAAGGAAGTAATGAAATGTCAAAGAATTTTCTTTTTAATTTTTTCACCTCTGTTTCAGTGACTAAACCAATTTTTTCAAGATTTTCTATATTTCTATCGCCAGTATTCAATAAGAACATTGATTAATTCTGCTCCATAGATGCCTTCTGATATTATTTCTTCTTCTACGGACTTACCACCATTATTCTTGCTGAGATATGAATGATTTTTGCTCTGGTTTTCTAGAATGCTTTCTGATGAAAATTGAGCTAAGCTTTTAGGATTTCAGGAATAACCAGAGTCTTTTGGTAAATACTGGTGGCTTTCGTGACTAGTAAACATGGTAAGTAGGGTTCCTAAGTCTTGCTTCTAAGCAAAAAATTTCTCTCTGGTCTGTCACTGTACAATGAAAACAGGTACAAAACCAGAATCAGTGATACATAGAGATTGAATATTTATTAGTTAGTAAGAATCTCATTTCATTTCCTACTTGCTACTAAAATCTCCTCCATGATCTTATGCCTTCAATACTCTTCTGAGAGTCACTCCCTGACTCAATGTAGTGATATTTTGGCCTCAGGAGCAACCAACATTCTACTTGGATCAAGAGGCTGTATTCTCTAAGTCTTAACAGATTTCTAGACCAAGGGCACTGCTCTGAACATAGTAAATTCTTGAATTTGTCAGTTTTCCATTGAGTTCTCCCAGAGAAGCAGACACTTGTAAATCTTCATATCTACCTATTTGGATGAAATATTTTTCATTCTTCCAATGAATATTGATACTGGAAAACACTTTTTAATGCTAGTTTATGAAACCTCTGTATTGAATAGGTGATAATATTAGATACTTGTATAGCTACCTCTGGAATGCACAATCCTGGGGTTCCTTTAAAAACTAAGAAATCTTTTTTCTTAGTCACTTTTTTCATCTCTGAGACACAATACTCAATAGTTTAAGGAAGATAAATTTTATTTTGGTTCACAACTTGTAGAGGATTCAGTGGATAGTTGGGTGGCTCTAAGGCAGGACCATGTGGCAGAGGGGCCTGACTGAGAGAGGAAAAGTGGCTCATGGAAGGTTGCCCGGGGGTCAGAGAGCAAAGTGAGGACCTGGGAGGGACATATCCTTCCAGGCTACTGCTCCAGTGACAGGCCTCTTCCAGCTAGGCCCACCTCCTAACAGCAATAAATCGATTAGCCCTGTATTCAAATCACCTTCCAAAAGCACCACTTATGCCACTGGTGAGTGCTTGAGGGTTTAGGAGACATCTAGATATTTACCATAACACCGTCAGTAACGTGTCCAAGAAAATGAACAACATTCACAAATTCATCAATCTGTTCTTCCAATTAATTAAGGTATTTACCTCACAAGAAAATTAAACTGACTCAATTCTCTCTTTTTCCTATCACTTCCTGCTACATTTTCCTCACACAGTTCCTATTCTGATCTTTCAAATGGCTTGCCCATCAATCATTGTAGGACTTTAATGGCTTCCAGAGTACGTGTTAGTCTCTGTCACCCTGTTCGGTTGCATTTTGCTTATTCCACACTTCATTATTTTTTTCAGAAATCTTTAACTATCAGCAATTCTGATGGGGAAAAGTTATGCTCTTTCTAGCTATAATGCTGATTTGTTGCTTCCCCAAATTTGTTTAGCGTAAAAACTCTTCTTCATTTTTGAGATACATTTTTGAAATACAGATCCTCTTTGGAGTACTCCTACTCTTCTGTGTAGCTTAGGTGTACCTTTCTTATTGTCTTCACTTTTATGAGTTTACAGTTTTACACTCTTTTTGACACTGTTAGACATTTGTGGGTTTTTTTTGTTTTGTTTTTTGTTTTTTTTTGGCACTGGGGATTGAACTCACAACCTCGCACCTGCCAGGGCAGGTGCTTAAGCCACTGAGCCAAACCCCCAGCCCTGGTTTTTTGAGGCAGGGTCGCACTGTGTAGCTCAGGCCAGCCTTGTGCTCACATTGTAGCCCAAAGTGGCCTCGAACTCAAAACGCTCCTCCTACCTCAGCCTCCCCAGTGCTGGGATTAAAGGCATGCGCCACCACGCCCGGCTAACTGTTAGACATTTGTATGAGTGCTTTCTGCCACCACCAACTTTATAAGCATCCTGACTATGGTTTATTTATGTTTTTCATATGTGTGAGTCTCATTCCTACAACAGTACAAAGCTAGATCTTCTAAAATAACTGAAAAGTAATAAAATCATTAATGAATTAACAGAGGATCCACAGAACCAAAGAAAACTCTTTCATAGGTTATAGGCAAAAAAAAAAAAAAAATGTCTCTTACAGAAAGGAGTCTTGTGCAATTTTTATATACTTTGTTTGGAGAGGTAGAATAAGATGTTTAGATGAGCTATGATAAAATAAACTATAACTGCGTGAATAGATGTCACCAATTATAGACCCAATTTTTTTTTTTTTTTGGTATGGGGGATTAAACTGACAACCTTGCACCTGCCAGGCAGGCACTTACACCACTGAGCTAAATCCCAGACCCTATTTTTTTGAGACAGGGTCTCACTATGCAGTTCAGGCTGGCCTTGAACTCACTTTGTAACCCAGGCTGATCTAGAACTTGCAATGATCTTCCTGCTTCAGCCTCCGGAGTGCTAGGATTACAGGTGTGCACCACCACGCCTGGATCCTGACTCAATGTCTTTTTGAGAATGTCATTGGTCTATGTTAAATTTAAAAATTGAAATGATGTCAAAATCGAATATTAATTTTCCTGAATATTACATGTGCCATATATTATCTCACAGACATAAATTCTATTTTTTTTAATGTAGCAGAAGCTGAAGAACATACATTTATGTATCAATGATGTTTTAATTGCTAGGTTCTAATAAGAATAAAGCTATCAAATTCAGAAGATCTGGGATAAAATCCTGAAGCCACTAATTACTATTGAAATGATCTTAACTTGAAAAAACACACAAATCAAGGAACAAAGAAAGAAAGAAAAGCATCACAATGGACATATTAGAAAAGAACTGATTTCTGATCTCTGCCCCCATATAATTTCTATATTCCATTTATTCATCTATATTTTGCTGATTCTCCTAAGTAATGTGTTTCCATCTATTTATTTATTCAACAAATATTTATTGAGCATGATATGTATTAGACTCAAATATGGTAAGAATAAAAACTGATGGTTGTGTGGCCTACTATTAGAGACAGATACTAAAACAAGTATCTCTAATTGTAGATATGTGTTCCTACTATTCAGGATTTATTTTGTACACACAGGTCCTTGAGATACACACGGCAAATAATTTGGAGGATTATATTTATTCTGAATGCATGCATATTCCTTTCTTTCACCTAGTAGTAGGTAATCATGTTCCAATGCTGTACCAAAATTGTTGTTCCCAGGGATTAGGTCATTTTATGTTTTAGAAAGTAAAGGTCTTGAATTATGGTTAATTCAAAAGCTACAAAAGAAAAAAAAGCTAGCAATGAGCATATTAAATATCCTGACCATTAACCTATTTTCCCTAAATAATCCTGTTCTCAAATTATCTCTTAGAATCTTGAATTCGATTGCCAATTTTATCTTGTCAAGTCTTGTCCATTTTTTTTAAACATTAGTAAATCACGAAGTTAAGGTTTTCTTGTGGTATATGTGTGTTTATTGTATTCATTCTGTCTGTTCAGTGAAGCAAGTTTCACTGGGAACCATGATGCTAGAAATTCATATATTTCAATTATGTCCCCCTAGAGGCCAGAAATTATTGGAAAAACAGTTAACTGGTTTTATAGTCAACCTTTGCCTAGATCATTCCTGGAATCTAGAGTACAAGCAACCTGTATTGCATCTATAATATGAATGTAAAGTAGAAATGGTAACTCAGCGGTAAAATATGCTTTTATGAAAATTCATTATTTACTTCTAAAAATGTGCCAGAAGGCATTTTGCAAAAATATTTCTCCTTTCAATTTTTAAAAGGTCATGTTGGCTTATAGGGTAGCACTGTCAAAAGCATTGTACTCCCCGGGACATTTCTTTTCATCCGCCTTCTTTATTTCTGTGTCTTCTTTCTCTTCTCTACCCTTCTCCTCTCTGCCTGTCTCTCCTTTCTCTCTCATCTCATCTGTCTTTCCAATTTCTGCTTTTCTTTGGTAATTAGATTGTCATATCACTTTTGGTAAATCTTTGGTGATGATTCAGCAATCATTTCTACCTTGGGTATCAATCTCAGCTCTGTTCAAATCATAGCATTTATCATCAGGGATTTGCTTATGACTTGATTAGTTGTGCAGAGATGTGTGCAGTTTCAATTTCTAGATTGAGCTCGACAGATGGATTTCAAACTATAGTACCAGTATAATTGTCTTTTTAACCAGAAATAAAAAAAAATTACCAGTTTCCTAAACATTGTCAAATGCAGTCAAATTCTAGTATCTAGTAATAAAAATCATACTAGAAATTGACTCTGAATACAATATGAGAGTGCTTTTCTCATGTTGTGATAAGTTACCATTCTAATTGTAGTTTATTAAAACAAAATTATCCTGTAACTCTATGGCAACTGAGTTTTAATATGCCCATATTTTTATGGCTATCATATGAATAATGCTGAAATAATACAATAATTAAGAAATTAGAAGTTTTGGTGTATTTTAAGGCTTATTTTCAATTACCATATTCAAATATGAATATTCTAAATGTATTGATATTTCTATTTTGAGTACTTATATTTTCCTAAAACATTTCCAACATCACACTCCTGAGGGATTAAAAGTCTAGTATTTGACATATTTTTTTGGTTTAAGTTTATAAAACAAATAATTTGAAAAGTGGCAACATTTATCTTCAATATCCATAAATATTATCCTTTTTGATCCTGTATTTGGAAATGGGTCTTATGAAAAATATATCCATCAGTGCCTACTACAGAAACAGATTTAATGCAAAATATACAAATATATAAGGGTTTACAAGATTGGCTTACAATGGTCACCCACAGAGTCAGATGTGGAAAGTGTAAAGGGGCTGTCTGTGCACTGGAGAGCTGAAGGATCAACTTGAAGGCCCAGAGCTCACTGCTGTGTCCCATGGAGTCTGTATTAGGAGTTTGAAGGGTCTGCTATGGAAGAAAGAAGATAATGTTCAAGGTGAAAGTGAAGGCTGGACCTCCTCTAAAGAAACTAAAGCAAACCTTCTTCTGTTCACTTTTATTCTATTCAGATGATAAGTCTATTATCTGGTGTCACTGACACCCAGGGTGGGTCTTCTATCTTCAGTAAATCCCCTCAGTCACACCCAGAACTCTGCTGATCCAATTTAGTTGGACCTTCTTTACTTAGTTTGATATAATCAGTTAACTATTGCAGAAAGCGATTAGATAATAGGGGGTGTTATAGTCATCAGTGGGTTAGTGAGCTTTGATGAGTTAGTTCATAGCTGAATGTGTTACTAAGGTCTGGTTAGAAGTGATGGATCATAGGGTATATTTTTGTCCCTGGCTATCTCTCTTCTCTCTCTGCTCCCTTGTTGTCATGGGCTGAGCAACTTTCTTCCACCACACTCTTTTACTGTGCTGCTTCTGCTTTGGAACCACTGACCATGGAACTCATTGAAGCCCTGAGCCAAAATAAATCTCTCTTCCTTGACAGTGGAGTGTGTGTGTGTGTGCATGTGCGTGTGCTATTTTGTCCCAGTGATGGGAACATAAGTAATGCAGATCTTTATTAGTTTCTCCTATTTCCTACCTCTCCTTTGCTCTTCCAGATTCTTATTTAATGCAGTTTTCTACCCACTTGTCTGTGTCTAGAGACTCACAGCACAAAGTGG
>RJWM01026619.1:0-27733 GCA_004363535.1 Dasyprocta punctata
TAGTCAGGAAGCTTCTGTTGTCCTGGCATGTTCTCTCTTTAGACCTTGGTGGGAGTTACAGAACTTGCTTTATAATTATTAAACCATACATGTTCTATGTAATTTTCTGCTTAATCTATTTCATCATAAAAATACAAACAAAAATAAACTCTGTATCTTGTAATCAAATTTTCACTACTAGCTAGATAGTTCCAGTTTATACAACTCATTCCCACAACTTAAAGGTGACACAGATAACTAAAAATGGGTTTCTAAAAACTATTCATTTCAGTCAAAAACTACAAGTAAGCTCTTCCCTGACAGACTGTAGGGGAAATTATATTATATACTTTTTATATCAAAATACAAAAAATTAAGTTGAAAGCCAAAAGCTATGTACACAATTGGTAGGTAAGAACCAGGCAGCCTAATGTTTCTGGAAGCAAGAGAGATTTTGGAGATAAAGACAGGAAAGTTAACAGACTGAGGTCCGGGGATATAGCTTAGTGGCACAGTGCCTGCCTGGCAAGTGTGAAGTTGTGAGTTAGATCCCTGGTACCGGAAAAAAAAAAAAAAAAAAAAAAAGAGGGGAAGAGGGAGAATCTTGCCAGGCATGGTGGCACATGCCTAGAATCCTAGCAATCAGGAGGCTGAGGCGGGAGGATCACTGTGAGTTTGAGCCTGGGTTCCACAGTGAGTTCAAGGCCAGCCTGAACTACATACTGAGACCTTATCGCAAAGAACAAAAAACAAAAGAGTCCCCTTGAAAATATTCTGGAAGAGGTCTATGTAAATCACAAGCAAGCTGGGAAGAAAACTAAAATATAAATAATGTAAAGGTAAAATAAGAGATTATAGGAAACAGGGGCAGTAGGAAGTAAAAAAGATTAAGATGCAATGTGTGGCATGCACCAGCTCTTCATGATGAATGTATTCATTGTGTATGGAAAACATGTACTAATAAAAAATAAATTAAAAATAAGCTGCAGTAGAAGATGACTGCTGTCATCCCAGATCCACTGGCGTTCCCAGGACCCTGGTGCAAGTTACATCATTCCAGCTGCCTAGTTTTCCCTACTGCAATTTGGAAACACCAAGAAATATGCTGTTCTGTCAAACATTTAGAGATCATGGCAATAAGACCTCAAGAAAAGAGGCTGCATCTAAACCTGCAAGGTGAGCTGGTGGAGAAATGAGGTGAAGGGTGTCGGATTCCCATCTTTCTTATGACCCTCCACTAGTGAGGGATGACAGATTTACCTGCAGTAACAAACAGCCCCAAATCTCGATGCCTTAATGCAAGGATTTCCTTTGGCTTTGCATCCCCCTTTCAGCCTCATGCAAGGGCCTGTGGGGAGCAGCTCCAGCTGGAGTCCTGTCAGCTGCGTGGCAGAGGCGGAGAGAATGCAGAACTGCATACCACCTAACACTCCAGTCCTGGAGAAACCCATCATTTTGCTGGAGCTCCACAACTGAAGACATTTGGCCAAATCGTCAAGGAGATGGAAAGTAAAATCCCATTACAAGTTTGAGAAGAGAGCTGCAGCTTACATGGCAGACAGTAATAACAACCACCATTGATTTCCCTCATCAATAAAGGGAAGAGAGGGCTGGGGATTTAGCTCAGTGGTGTAAGCACCTGCCAGGTAAGCATGAGGTCGTGAGTTTGATCTCCGGTACCAAAATGAAAAGAAAAGGCGGGGGTGGGTAAACACTCTGGACCACGGAGGGCACTGATTTCATGGTCTTTCAGCCTGAGGAAATAATTCAATATCAAATCTCTGTGAATCACTTACAGTAGCAGATCTCTTCTAAGCAGGAGACTGCACTGAAAATCGGAGGGGAAATTGTGTGGAAAGGAGTGGTCATGCACTTTGTTCACCCTCTTATGATTAAAGGTGATACACTCCCTCTCTCGCTGGTTCCTACAGCCCAGTCCTGTTCTGCGTCCTTCTTCCTGGACCACATGGCCCACACGCCTGGTGCTGCTACCCATCACAGCTCAGAAGGACAGAGGACAGCAGTCTTCTTTCCCACGCACCTTCCTTCTGCCGCCTCCACTGGAACTCCAGCACCACGTCATCGTGCCCCACAAAGGTGTGGACCGGGGTGTTCAAGTCAAAGACATTCCACAGGAGCAAGCTATTTTCCCTCCGCAGCTGGGGCACCATCACGGTCACTAATCCATTGCTGAAAGGCTATGGTGAGAAAGGGAAACACATACATTATTCTGGGAGAATCAGCTGAGTCTGTTTTCAAAACTGGAATTCTTTCCAACTAAAACTGATTAGATGATAAAGCCAGGCATAGTGGTGCACACCTGTAATCCCAGCATTCTGTTTAGAGAAGGGACCACAGCAAATGAAAGTAAGCCCGAGCCAAATGCTTGGAGAAGAACTTGGAAAATTCCACACTAAGCAAAGATCTCTAACTGCTATTTCACATCCCAGCTTCTCTCCATGAATTCCTTCTAAAGAAGGGGCACACAGGGCTGCCTGGGAAACTACTAGAGCAGCAAACATAATTCCTGTCATTGGAAAAGCCAGAGGCACAGCAGCCATGTGAAGCATCTCCTTTCCATGGCCCAGGACTCCACCTACTCATAAGAGAGCTTAGAGACCTCAGGACTAAAGTTCTACTTAACAACTTTCAATCTGCTAGGTAGTTAAGGAGCCCATTGGGTTGATAATTGGACTCTGTTATTTAAAGAAGCCAGAGTCACCTAAGAGCACATTTATTTACCTTCACATCCTCTTCTGGGAACATTCCTGGATTTTTTACTTTTTAAAGCAAACATATTAATACAGAGAAGAGTATCAGTTTATAGGAATAATGTCTGATTTCTTGGCAAGTGATCCCAGGTGCAAAAACAACTTAATGCCCAATTATGTTCATTGCTACACAATGCCCCAGAGTAACAGCCTCCTGCAGAAAGGCAGCTTTATTTACCCCTGTGCTTGCTTTCAAATCAACATTAAAGGCAATAAATTACTTTTGATTAACAGCTATCAATATGGCCACAGGAAAATGACTAGCAGGCTGATAATCACCTCCCTTTCTAGTTGTTGCATTTTGTGATTTATCAGGCATAGTCACATACTTTATTTCAAAAGGAAGGCAGATTGTGAATATGGTAAATGGCACTGAACTCACCATTTTTTTAAAAAGGAAGGAGGTGTAGTGATGCACACCTGTAACTCCAGCATTCTGGGAGGCTGAAGCAGAAGGATTACAAATTTGAACCTAGCTTGTACAGTTTAGACACCGAGACTCTGTCTCCAAAAAAAAAAAAAAAGAGGGCTGGGGATGTAGCTCAATGCAAAAGCACTAGGTTTCATCACTAAAAAATAAAAAATAAAAAGGAAAGAATAGAAAATTTATTCTACAGAGGAGGAAATTTCTGCTCCAAATCAACTGGCTTGTCCAAGGGCATGCAAACATGAAATGGTGGAGCTGGTCCCCAGACTTCTTTCCTCCACCGTTCACTGGCTTCTAGCCCCTCAACTCTCTCCTCTGCCCTCCCCTGCTGACCCTAGTGAACGCCTTCACTGTCTTCTCCATCCGGCTGTGGCCAGCAGTTCTAATGCAGAACCTAACCAACATTTCAAGGGTATGACTGCTAAGCCGTTAGCAGCATTTATGCCATCATTACCACACCTGCCAAACCAAGACTGAAAGAGAAAAGCATCTCACAAAGAAAATAAAAGAAAATGTCCCTGGGTCCTTGCATCTGGAATACCAAGAGGAAGTTCTGTAGCAAAAGAGAGGGTATCTCACTCACCGTGTATCTGGCCTTCCACACAGGCACCTGACAAGGGAGAATATTGAGGTACTTCCGGGGCTGCCGGTAATCCCAGAACTAGAAGAAAAATTGTTTGTAAGACAAACAGCATTTTGAAAACTCAAGTATTATAATAAGCACGGTCTTAGAACTCAATGCTTTTTATCCTCCAAAGACACCTTTCAATAGTGTATTTTTAGTTCCACCCCCATAACTATGCTACTTGGAGAGACACAAAGAATTCTCCTTTTCCCATTTATCGACATGACAGGAGGATTTCTGGACTTCACAAGGATCATCAATTTGAGACAGATCACCGTCAGTCAACCTGCCTCTTACATGACCTTTCAGTTGAAAGGTAAAACTGACAGGTTTTGATCCTTTCACAATGCACGTAATTTAATAACAGTAGCTGAAACGCCCCGACTACTTACTGCATTTCAGACAGGTATTTAAAACTCAGGTTTTTAAAATCCCATTTAATCTTTAAAACAACCATGAGCAGATACTATTAATCTCTTTTTCAAATGTAGAACTGGATGGTTCCTGGTTCCTGAACTTGGGAGATAAGCTGACAATGCAGGACAAACATCAGCTATAACAAACAAAGTAAAAACAAACAAAATAGCCACTTCTAACATGCAAAAGTAAATGACAACTCTACCTCGATAGATGTTAACTTTTCAGTCTTAGGTATAACTAGTTTTGCTAACCATAGCAAAACGACATTGCACAAAACTATGTAAGTATAATAAAATAGTGAATTAATGACACTGAGCCACAAAATCGATAGCCAACTTCTGTGGTCAAATTCCTGTCCTTAGGGACAAAGACTTGGCCACAGGAGGAACTGTGGAGCAAAATGGCCCTGCCCTGCTGTCATTCTGATCAAGGGGCACAGCATATGCCAGAGTCACAAAGGACAAATGGTAACAAACACTGCATACTGAGATAAACCCAAAATAACAGTCACTGAAATGTGTAAAACCTTGAGTGTTTCCTGTAAGTTAGAGAATGCCAGCAAAGTAACACTGTCTCTGAATTCACAGTGCTGATGTCTGAGAGGTCATATCTTTTGCAGATAGGATAATCACAAGAAAACTGCTTTTTTTCCACCATGAACAGAGTAACTATAGGCCTGGTGACCTTCACAAATTTGCAAGCTCTCCTTTACTTGTATCTCTCTGTGTGTATCTCACTTCCCTACAACTTTTTTCCAAATAAACTTCCCTTCAAAATGCTTTGTCTCTGATGTTCCGGCACTGAGGAAAAGAAAATCTAAACAAATTCAGTCATCAGTTAGCTCCTACAACCTCATTCCTGTTGGTCACAACAACTAGGTTTAGTAGGGTGTGGTGGTGCACACCTGAAATCCCAGCACTTAGGAGACTGAGGCAGGAGTAATACCTTAAGTTTGAGGCCAGCCTGGGCTATACAGTGAGTTCAAGGTCAGCCTGAATTACACAATGAAACCCTGTCTCAAACACACACACACACTCTTTCTCTCTTTCTTTCTCTCTCTCTCTCTCTCTCTAATAAAAAAAACCATAACCAGGTTTACTTGCTCAGTTCCCCAAGAAGCACATGCACCCAGGAAACACAGACCATGCTGGTATGCTGTAGATTTCCTTCCAAAGCACTATCACACATCCCTGACACCACTCAAACCCAGCTCCTCCAACTGTCCCAGTGGGTGCCACTCACCTTGACTGAGTTGTCTTGACTGGAGGTGGCAAGAATGTGCTCACTGTCTGGGTGCCAGTCGAGGCCATGGATTTTGGAGAGGTGGGCTGCTAGATATTCCACTGCCGTGCTGGGTTTCTGCAACAGATTGGCACTGAGTTTGTCACAGTAGAAAGAATTCATTGAGTACCTCCCATGTGACAGTCTGCTGGGTGCTGAAGGGGATATACAAAATACTGCAGCCACTGTTTCTACCCTTCTGAGATTCCACTTTCTTTTGTTTAAGTCAAACAAACCACCACCAACAAAAGACTTATCTGGCTGGCTGTCATATGACTTATAAATGGACCCAGCAGCCTAATCTCTACCCAACCCAGCCTGATGCATGACCTTTATGAAAGACATACACAGTGGGTACCTTTTGCCTTTTCATTCCTACTCCCTCTTCTCCCTCTCCCTCATGCCCTTCCCAAGAAGAAGGGCTTATGATGTCCAAAGGGACTCAGCCTCAACTGAGACAGTAAAATCATCCATCTCACAGTGATTGAGAACCTAAGATCCGAAAAGGAAACAAACACACACAAAAAAGAAAAAAAAGCAGTATAAAAATGGACAAACTCAGAAGGAAACCTCAGAAATACACATTAAGATTTTTTTAAACTTTCAAAGTAGAAGGTATAAAGAATAATTCTAATGAGACTGCATTTGTCACTACTGTTGTACATAAAAACTGGTATAACCCTTTTGGAAAAAATTGGGCAAGATTTAGCCTGGCATAATCATCCATGCTTGTCTATAATTTCAGCACTTGAGAGGCTGAGCCAGGAGTCTCACACAAGTTCAAGGCACCAAGGACTACACAGCAAGACACTGTTTCCAAAAAAAACCCCACACCAAAAATCAAACAAACAAAAAAATTGTTTTACTTTTTAAAGGGAGTAATTCAAATTCACAAAAAATTTTACATAAACCTTGGTGCTATTTAGAACATTAGAATATTAGAAACAACCTAAACAACCAGTAAGTGGGGAAAAATCAAACTGTATCAATCATACATAGCTATCTGATACACGATAGTGTAGTCCTTAAATTATACTTAGAGCTTACAACATGGAAGAAATGCATTGGTTGTAATTTTAAATGAAAAAACACATACAAGTAAGGATACAACAAGATAAACCTATTTTTTTTTAAAGCATAGGAAAAATATCCCAAAAGGTTAACATTTGTCTCTGATAGTATGATTATGAGTGATTTTTCTTTTTCTTTCAGAATTTGCCCTACAAACGGCCTGTATTACTTCTATAACTTGCATTAGTCTATGAGGTTAAGAAAACAGTCTGCAAAGCCGGGCATGGTGGCACATGCCTTTAATCCCAGCACTCGGGAGGCTGAGGTAGGCGGAGCGTTGTGAGTTCGAGGCCGGCTTGGGCCACAACGTGAGCACAAGGCCAGACTGAGCTACATAGTGTGACCCTGCCTCAAAAAAACCAGGGCCGGGAGTTTGGCTCAGCAGCTTAAGCACCTGTCTGGCAGGTGCGAGGCTGTGAGTTCGATCCCCGGTGCCACAAAAAAAAAAAAAAAAGAAAACAGTCTCCAGAAGTAACCTCCCCAGGCTCCTGTTCCGGCATCAAACTGTGCCTCAGTTTACTCATCTGTAAAATAGGACTCTGAACAATTCCTTCTAGAAAGGCTAACTATAAAGAGAATATAATCAATACATACAAAGCTCTTAGAAAGACACCTATGCGCAGGATGCTTAGTAAACGTCAGTATTATCAGTCATACGTAAGCTGGGTGGAAATCCAATGTCGTCACTGACACTGAACTTTCCTAACCCTATGATGGCTGCTGCCGTCAGTGCTGCTTTGATACTAGAAAGTGCCAGAAAAAAGAAAATACCATCAGCAAGTTCACAAACCCAATGAGCAGAAGGCCTACGCAGCAATAAAAAAGAAAAGTCAAAATTCTTTCAACAAAATAGATAAAAGGGAGGGGGAAATTAGCACTAGTAGAGGACCACTCAGCAGGCTAAAAAAGAACAGCCTAGCAGTATTCTTCTGCAAGATAAGGAAACAGGAACTGAGAGTTCATGGTTAAATACCCAATTATTTTGCCTATGTCTCTGAAAAGTCTAAGACAAATATACAGGCAGTGCAAATTAATCAAATACTTTTTATTTACTATACTGAAATGCTATTATAGTGACAAACTGAATAAAGCCAAATAACAATTTAAGAAAGAAAGAGAAGGGGGAAATGGCTATTATCAGACTAACCTAAAGGGACAGAAGAAACTGAAATGTGGAAGACACAGCCACCCAACTCCTATAAATACACCTTCTGCCCCAAGAGCCACCTAAGGCAGGGAGCCGGGCCAGCGCACTGCATCCCCACCAGTCCTGGATCAGCTGCGCCCAGTCTCTGCCTCGCTTCCCTCCTCTCCATATTCCCTGCGTGCCACAAGCAAAGCAGAAACTGCGAAGAGCCTGAGGATCTTTAGTCCTGGGTTTCACAAAGCAGGAAGCAGTGTTTACACCTCAGGACTTACAAAGTTGACTGCTCGAGGCTTCAGGACCCAATTCTCTGGCAGCAAGACGAGGAGAAGGCTCTTTCCCTGGATCATTTTCTGAGGCCGACGCACCTCAGTTCCAATTGACTTTCCACTACACCCAGCGCCTGGCACTTTTTCGTGCCTTCAGCACATGGGCTGCGGCAATACACGATCGATTTGCAAGCTCCTCTGAGGCTGAGGGGATGTCTAGACTTCTAAAGGGGATGGAACAGAACAAGCTCTCTCTCCTCAGGGATCTATTTTGGCAGTACGCAGGAACAACTCCTAGAACCAACTAGTTTTCCTCTGCAAACAGGGGCAAGGAATGAAGCCTTCTGATCATTTCAGAAGCGTCAAGTCCCAAAAGCTTCACCTCAGTGATATAGTCACCATGTTATCCTCCATTTTGAAGATGAGAAAAGTGAGCCTTAGAGAAGTTATAGTGACTTTCCTGATGTCCTCATTACGAGGGGCAAAGTGGGATTCTACCGCAGGTCAGGCCAGGTTCACTTTTTTAGCCATTCATCACAATGCCTTACTTTCCTATCTTTGTTCAACAGCAATTTGAGAAGCCAATGTTACCTGGTACTATGAGCTTGAAATGACAACTTGCCCCTCAAGACTCATAATATCTTGGGTCTCATGACATCCTTTTCCACCCTCTGGGAGGGACTGAAGACCAACTACAAGGAAAAAGGTTACTCACCCGCTTATCCCATATCCGCACATCCCCATCGTGGCTGGTGGCAAGGCAGTTAGCGTTTTTTTTATTCCATTTGACCTGGGAGGCACCAGCTGCAAAGAAAAACCAAGGGGAAGAGAAGCGCTGTCCTCGCAGCTTTCAGAAACAGAGTGACGCACGTCCAGGGGAGCTGGATAATGAGTTCTGGCTCAATAAGCACAGAAGCCCTCCAGCTCCTATGACTGCACCAACTCCACCATCACAGATCAAAAGAAGCCAAGAGTGAGTGAATTAACACGGGAACAGGATCGCAGTTACCTAATTGGGGAAATGACCGCCCGGAAAACCCCGTAGGTACTCTGAGCAGGATAGGCAGGAAAACGCAGTTTCTCTGGCAGCAGTCGTTGACTGGCTACCACTGCTGGCTGGGAACTGACCTGCCCCACAGTCTGATCCTTCCTCTCCCCAATGACACCGCAAGCGCCCCAGCTCCCAGGCCTGTGCCTTCTCACTCTTTTTTAGAAGTGGTTGCTTATGAGGGACAGTCCTGGAAGAACACAGCCTCCCAAGTACTAGTACTCTGATACATGCATATAATGTGTAATGATCCAATTGGGGTAATCAGCATTTCATCTCTTTAAATCATTCCTGATTTCTTTTTGTTGGGAACTTCCATACTCCTTTCTTGTAGTTCTATATAAAATATACAATATGTAAATTGTTGTGAACTGTTGTAATGCTACTAGGCTGTAGAAACCAGAATTTATTCCTCCCATCGAACTGTATTTTAGTACCCATTATCCAACCTCCCTCTATCCCCTCTCATCCGATTTGCCTCATTTTTTTTTCTTGAGACATTAGGCACCTTAAATCATCTAAGAACAAAAGATGGAGACCACTGAAGATAAATTAGAGTAAGAAGTAAGAAGAGCTTGCTCTATCTCCCCCCCACAACCTTTTTTTAACTGTACGAGTTATGGAATCCAAGGGTTCTCTACCATTCCAAGCCCTTTTTACTTTACTTCTTTAAAATTTAAGACAGCCGGGTGTGGTGGCGCACACCTTTAATCTCAGCACTCGGGAGGCTGAGGTAGGAGAAGCGTTGTGAGTTCGAGACCGGCCTGGGCTACATAGTGCAACCCTGCCTCAAAACCAGGGCAGGGAGTTTGGCTCAGTGACTTAAGTGCCTGTCTATACAGGTGCGAGGTTGTGAGTTCAATCCCTGGTACCGCAAAAAAAAAAAAAAAAAAAATTTAAGACAGAGTCTTGCTAAACTGTCTAGGTAGGACTCAAACCTGCAGTCCTCCTGCCTCAGCCTCCCTAAATGCCAGCCTTATAGGGGTGCACCACTGCTCCTAGCTGTTCCATCTTCTCTTGACAGTTACTTGAAGAGTTCCAAGCAAGCATGCCTTTCCCGATAGAGGACTCCTCAGAGCACAAAGCTCCCAAAAGAACCACCAATTCAACTTGCTTTACTGTGACCATGATACCAAAATTAGACAGAAGTCCCGGCCTGCAAGAGCTCTCAGACCAGGAAACACTCTGGAGCACACAGAGGGATGCTTTTCCCAGACTCCTGAAGGGTAAAAACAATGTGCTCCCAGTCAGGCGAAAGCAGATCACAGACCCTGGGGAGGAGACAGCACCCAAGGCGGCACCTCCAGGGGATGTTAGATGGAGCAACTTATGAAGGTCCACAGGCCTCTCACTAACCTATTTTCTCCCAGGACAGCCCTGCCACCACTGGGAAATCTCACCAAGGTGCAAAAAAGAAAGCAAGGGCCTGAGATACAGCTCAACGGCACAGCAACTGCCTGGTGAGTGTGAGGTCCTGAGTTCGAATCCCAGTACACACCCCCCAAAAGGAACACGATCTCCTACTTCTGTTTTTTTTAGAAGGCCCTATAACAGAAAAGAAAGCAATCATAACAAGTGGACTGAAAAATACTGGCTTCCTTTTTAGGGTTTCTCTAAAACCAACCTAACTTAGAAAGCTGCACAAAGTCAGGGGAATGTGAGTTAGGCATTCACAAACCATCTGTCAGTTTATTCAGGTGTTTATCCTCAGCAGCCAGTGATGGCACAGATCATCGGCACCCACAGGGAGAGGCCAGGTCAACAGAACCACTAAGCATTTGGTGCAGAAGCACAAGAGGTGCCAGATTCCCACATCCACACACCCAGCATTAATGGGATTAAAAATGATCACGAAAAAACATTTTCCCCCAAATAAATGTCACTATTATGCATCACATACACTAATTTTAAAAAGAGACAGAAAATACATGATTTTATCACGGATTCCAGAATATGGATGACTGGGCTTCCTCACTATAAGTTATGCCAGTCCTGTGCCCATGTGCTACCTTCAGGAAGTGGTAGGAATATTCCCTGATAGCCCCAATTGATAATTTCAAAAACAGTTAAGTCTAAAGAAAACATTCCGTAAGCAATGAAAACAGGTAGATCAGAAAGTAATTTCAAGGATGGGTTCCTCCACGCATAATCTAGGTTGTGGGAGGAAAAAAAAAATTACAGGACTAACAACCTTGTTTCTTCAATACATAAAGTTCAGGAAAAGAAAAACAAAACCAAAAAGAACAGGAATAAGACACCTACCAACTAAAAAAGATGAAAAATATATCAACCACTCGCCAGCAGACTTTATTTGTATTCTGATTCAGCTACATGTGGTGGTGTACCTCCGTAATCCCAGCAATCAGGAGGATGAGGGAGGAGGATCACCATGAGTTCGAGGTTAGATTGGACCACAAAGTGAGTTCAAAGCCAGTCTGAACTGCATAGTGAAACCCTTTCTAAAAAAAGGAAAAAAAGAAAAGAAAAAAAAGAAGTATTCTGATTCAAACAACTTGTAATATTGCTTAGATATCTCATGATATTACAGAACTATTAATATTTTTAGGTATGTTAATTGTTGGGAATCTTTTGTTTGGGTTTTTTTTTTTTTAGAGATTCTTCTTTCATAAGAATATATACTGAATGAGGGTAGGGGTAGAATGGTGGGTAAAGGTAAAGATACAGTAAGATTCAGCACTCTGGGAGGCTGAGGCAGAAGAATCGCAGATTCAGACCCAGCGTGGAAACCCTAGCAATTCGATAAGACCCTATCTCAAAAACTAAAATAAAAATAAAAAATAAAAACAAGGCTGGGGAGCACCGGGAATTTAGCTTAGTGGTTGTAAGCGCCTGCCTGGCAGGTGCAAGGTTGTGAGTTCGATCTCCAGCACCAAACAAACAAACAAAAAAAAAAAACAAGGCTGGGGAATGGGGATATAGCTCAGCAGCACAAGTACCTGCATGGCAAGCACAAGGTCCTGAGTTTCATTCCTGACACCAAAAAACCCCACAAGGCTGGGGCTATAGCTCAGTGTAAAAATCCCGGGTTCAATTGCAGTTTAAAAAACAGAATTATGTATGATGACAACTGTTGAAGCTGGTCATAAACAGGGCAGTTCATTTTCTTCTGTTTTTATATGCAGTTGACATTTTCCACATAAAAAGGTTGCAAGGTAATTTAATTCCTGTGCTTGAATTCTCAAAAAAATTCCTGATCAACATTTGCAATCCTGATTGTGGCTCCTGCGGGCAGCTTAAAGCAAGCCCTTTCAACACGGGACTTCTAACTTCACCCAGGCTGGCAGAACACGGGGTGTGGATGGTTTGAGTGTGAGGAGAAATGGATGGGAAGGCACGGGAAGGAAAGAGCGGAATGAAGCAAGCAGGTCGGGGGGTGTCCACACTCACCTACAGCAGATAGCGCGACAGTAGGTTTCCTTGTGTCTCTGAAATATAAAAACCAAAAGTCAAAGGCCCAACCCATAAGCTGCCAGGCATCTGGTGTTTTCCCACCTTTGCACACATTTCTTTACTTTCTTCTCAGTGGGAACTCAGAGTTAAATCTGTTGTGAGGGCCTTAAAAAGCTAAGCAAGATGGTGCACACTGGGGGGCTGAGACAGGAAAGTTGCAAGGTTAAAGCCACCTTGGGCTACATGGTGAGACCCAGTGTCAAAAAAAAATTCATATATATATATATACATATGAATATAAATAGAGATATATAAAGAGAGACCCGTTTTGAACTTTCTTGGCCATTTCAATTGAGGCTGAATCTGAATTTCAAATCACTATACCTGAAGCCACAAAAAAGTAGATTATATGATTCAGCATGGCCTAGGTAGCCCCACTGTGGCGGGGGTGGGGGGTGGAGGGAATACGAATCCCTTCCCAGTGTCACTTCCCCTGGTGGCAACAAGGTGACAGGCATGGCAGTGTAACTGCAAGGACTCTCCCAACAGCACCTCAAAGGTGGATTTAAAAACCACTCTGGCTGTACCCAGTATCCAAGAGGCAGAAGCAAGCAATGAATGGATAAATAAAATGTAGTGGGTCCCCACAATGGAATGTTATTCTTAAAAAGGAAGGAAATTCCTTCCTAACACATAGGAACAACATTCCCTCAGCTATAACACAGATGAACCCTGACATGATGCTAAGTAAAGTAAGACAGTCACGAAAAGTCAAATACTGCGTGAGTCTTCTTACACATAGTCACTACAGTGATCAAATCCATCAAATCAACAAGCCAGAGTGATGGTTGAGAGGGGTTGGGTAAGGGGAGACTGGAAGTTGCTGTCTAATGAGTACTGAGTTTTCAGTTTTGCAAGATGAAGAAGTTCTGGAGATCTACAGCACAATAACTACTAAACACCACTGAATATCTACTTAAAAATGGCTAAGATAAGTAGGAATGGTGGCACATGCCTGTCATCCTACCACTCAGGAGGCTGAGGCAGAAAGATTACTGTGAGCTCAAGGCCAGTTTGGCTGCATAGTAAATTCGAGCTCACTCTAATCTACAGAGCAAGACCAGTTCTCAAAACAAAACAAAAAGAGGTTTCCCTTTTCAAGTCCCTTGGATCCTGAGCTTCGACCCTGGGAGCTGCCTTTAGAGCAATGGCACTAAAGTGCAGCTGTCTCATAGCCGGGCGTGGTGGCACACGCCTTTAATCCCAGCACTCGGGAGGCTGAGGCAGGAGGAGCGTTGTGAGTTCGAGGCCGGCTTGGGCTACAACGTGGGCACAAGGCTGGCCTAAACTGCATAGTGCGACCCTGCCTCAAAAAAAACTAGGGCTGGGAGTTTGGCTCAGTGGCTTAAGCGCCTGCCCTAGCAGGTGTGAGGTTATGAGTTCAATCCCTGGTGCCGCAAAAAAAAAAAAAAAAAAAAAAAAAGTGCAGCTGTCTCTAGTGCTTGGTCCAGGCAGCCGCATACACATGCCTCCTAGGAGCTCTTCGCTCGTCTGCTCCACCCCAGCAGCTGTCTTCCTTCTTCCTGCAGTCCCCACCTTCCAGGAAAAAGGCCCCAAGTCACTGCCACGAGGGGAACAGATGGCATCCACACGCCAAGGGCAGCGCTGCTCTGAGGATGTGCAGGCCAGGCTGGGAACTCCCCTCTTCTTTCCTCCAAGAGGGTGACTCTGTGAGGGGCCACTGACTTCCTTTGAGAGATGGGCATGGCAGCCTCACAAAGAGCCAGAGATGAGGAGATGTCTCAGCACTACCCACAGAGGCAGATATATCTGTGCCCTCGTCCAAATTCCCCACAGTCACTCGCCACTTCAATGAACCCCAGCTCAGCTTCCGAGGTTGCTTTGCCAAGGGACTTCTGGCTGCTAAGGTCTGCTCTGCAGAACTCTGACAGCTGAGGTGCCAGGGAATTCAGACCCGGAGCTCAGCCCTGGCCAGTGACAATGGGGCAGCACCCTGCGTCTCAGCCCTCAGTGGGACACATCCACAAAAGGACCTGTACTCCAGCACCCAGTGCTTTACAGGAAGATTAAACTCTACCTGTTCACAGGAGGTCCCTCGCTGCAGGCTCAGATCCTGCCTATCTTTCCCCAACCCTCGTGGCACTTTTCTCCCCTCCTGGCAATGTGTGGTAGTCAAATCCTTGTCTCAGTTTACATCTGGAGAAACCAGACTAAGACACTCGATCTCTGAAACAAAGGTCTCACATCGTCCCACAACCAAGTGGCTATGCTCTTCACTGTTCTTACTTGATATCCCAAATGTAGATGTAGGTGTCCACAGAGCTGGTGACCAGGAGATCTGGCTCGAACACTGCCCAGTCCAAGTCACTGGGACACAAAAATAAATAGGACAAACAAGACAAAACAAAAACTTCAGTTTCTGATTTCAAAGTACTGGAAAATCTAGCCTCTGGTGGCTTCAACATCAAAACATTACTGTCAGTGGGCTTGACTTGCTTCAGCCTGGATATCTCCGAAATTCTCTGAAAATGAACAACTGAGCCTGGAAGGAAGCTTTCAGGTCCTCCCTGTAGTTGCCAGCTGATGCTACCGCCCACTCCCCACAAAGAAGTGGAAATCCCAACTTGAACACACAGACCCCGCCCACCGGAAAAAAAAAACAAAATAAAGAACACATAAAGTAACCTTGTCTTTACAAAATCAGATTCAAGCACAAGCCACCTCGGGTAAACCAATGATGACAACCTCCCTGTGGCCACATAACTTGGCAGGGGGGCCGGGGCTCTCAGACCCACATTCCCAGAAAGGCAGCTGCTGCCCAGGAGGCTCTGCACACAGCCAGGTGCTAGCCTTTCCCACCACGCCCAGGTCGTCATCGCCTGCCCTGCACCTCTGCTGCTACTCTCCAGGAAGTGTCCCCTGACCAGAAACAGTGACACTCTGGCAGGCCCGAGTGGGGGGCAACTGCATCTGGGGCACAGACTGACAGGCTGGAGCCCTGTGTGGTACCCACAGCTGCAGACAAAAAGCCAAGGGCTGCTGCTGCTCGTGGAGGAGTCTGTGCATGGCTGGGTGCTGTGGATCAAACTGGGGCTTCTGTCACATAATGCCCTCCCTCTCCTGTGGCAAAGGTCAGCCCTAATCCTTTACTCTAGATGGGGCTGCCTCTGCCATCAGGGATCAGGGTCAGCAGTGCGTGGATGACGCTTCCTAAATACTGGTGGTTCTCTGCTGGGGTCAGTGCCATTGCCTTAGGGGACACTAACTACTGTTGGCGACTGGGCCAGGGCAGCACAGAGGGTCAAGTCACATTAGCATCTCTGCTTCACTTCCCAAGAGACTATGACAAAGTGAGACAAGCCGAAGAGCTGTGGAAGGCAGGCACCTACCTGATGACACGGGTATGGCCCTGCAGGGTTGTGCTGACCTCCCCAGCACCATCCTTCCACTTATAAAGGTCCACCCGCTGGTTACTCTGAGAAAAAACAAGTGAGAGAAGGCAGCAGGTAGCATAACATGCACAAGGGAATAAATGTTCTCACTCCAATCAGCTTAATGGGGAGGAAAGGAGTCATGTAGAAGCCAACTTGCGTGGCAGAGATCCCACAGATTGAAATTGAAAAAGCCACTAAAACTCAGTATAGTTAACATTAGCTTGAGCTACCCTCAGCTCAGCACACTGGCTTAAGAATTTCAAGATGGAAAGACAGCTTTGTTTGTTTGTTTTTGCATTACCAAGGATTGAACCCAGGGTCTCCAGCTTGCTAAGGGAAATAATCCATCACTGAGCTACACGCTCAGTCCTTTTTAAAATCATTTTGTATTTTGAGACAGTGTCTCCTTAAATTGCCTAGACTGGCTTCTAATTTGTGATTCTTCTGTCTCAGCCTCCCGAGTGCTGGAATTACAGGTGTGCAGCACGACACCCAGCTTAAAATTCCTTTGTTTTATAACAACATTCCCTACCATTTGCAGAGGGTCTCCTAGTCCCTGGCTATGCACTACTAGACACCTTAACAAATATGACCCCGACCTTTTCCACTACCCTGAACAGTGGGTACCATCACCTATGTTCTACACGAGCCAACCAAGGCTCGGCAAATTGAAAGTCTTGCTCAAAAGAGTGTTCAACCTAGAACTTGACCTCAGGTTTGCATAACTCTAAAGCTGTTACTCCTGAAAAAGGCTGCCTTCCAGTCAAGAACAAGAAAAACACTGCCAGGCATGGGGGTGCATGCCTATAATCCCAGCACTCAGGAGGCTGAGGCAGGAGGATTGCCATAGTTTTGAAGCCAATTACAGATATGTACGTACAATGCAAGATAAAATGTCACTTCGCCCCCACTAGGCACGGCTATGACTTAAATTTTAAAAATGCAGACAATGACAAATATTGGCGGGAATATGGAAAAACTGGAACTCTTGTGCATTACTTATGGGAACATAAAACAGGTTAGCTACTGTGGAAATAGTGGCTAACCTGTTTTATGTTCCCATAAGTTCCCAAGAATTCAAACAGAGCTGGGCGAAGCCTTACATGCTTGTAATCCCAGCTAGTTGGGAGGCTGACACAGGGAGATCAGAAGGTTCAACTGCAGCTGGGGCAATTCAGCAAGATGTCTCGAAAATTTTAAAAACATTTTTTTAAAGCACCAGGGATGTAGCTCAGTGGTACAGCACTTGCCTAGCATACAACAGCCCACAGGTTCAATCCCCAGTAAACAGAGAATTACCTTGTGGCCCTGTAATCCCATTTCTAAGTGTCCATTCGGAAGAAGTAAAAATAAGTACATCCACATACATGTCCAGATCAGCACTATTCATAACAGCCAGCTAAAATGTCCATTGATGGATAGAATATTCCGCTACAAAAAGAAATAAAGTTCTGACGCCTGCTATAGTGCAGATGAACTCCGAAACATTAAGCTAAGTGTTAGAAGGCCAGGCGCAAAAGGTTACCTATTATAACACCATTCCATTTCTACGAAATATTCAGAATAAACACAAAGAGACAGAAAAGCAGTTCCTGGTGGTTTCTAGGAACTGCTTAACGGGTAGCAGTTTTCCTCTGGAGTGATAGAAATACTCTGGAACTAAATAGCACCCGTAGTTACATGACATTATGCAAGTAGTAAAGGACACTGAATTGTTCACTTTAAAATGATTATAGTAAAAAACTAAATAAATGATTATAGTAATTTCTCATCAGCCTTGGTTTCACTTTCTGTATTTTAGTTATCCACAGTCATTTGTGGTCCAAAAATATTAAATGGAGAATTCTAGAAACAAGTAATTTACAAATTTTTAAATTGTACATTATTCTGACAAGCATATTCCTAGAACGTGAGTCGCTTGTTTATCCAGCATATCCACATTGTGCATGCTACATGCATGTTAGTCACATAGGAGCCACTACAGTTATGAGACTGACTACTGGGGTATCACAGTGCTTATGTTCAGGTAACCTTTATTTTACTCAATAAAGCCTCCAAAGTAAAAGAGTAATCATGCTGCCAATTCGGGTATGCCAATTTTTTTTTCTTTAAATTTAAGAAAAATGTTGTAAAAGAGGGTGAGATTTTATGACTTAAAAAAAATTGTATGCTGAGGTTGTTAAGATCTACAAGTTACTGTTGACATCTCTCACTATTTTATCTATATATGTATGTATGTATATATGTATGCATCTATCTATCTATCTATCTACCTACCTACCTACCTATGGCAGCACTGGAGATTCAACCCGCAGGTGCTATCCACTGAGCTACATCCTCAGAACTTTTTATTTTTTATTTTGAGAGACAGCCTCACTAAGTTGTCCAGACTGGGTTCAAACTTGTGATGCTCCTGCCGTTGCCCCCCAAATAGCTGACAGTAGAGGAGTGGGCCACTGCATCTGACTGTTACTGGTCTCTTACTGTGCCTAATTTATCTGTTGAACTTTATCACACATATTTATATATCAAAAAAACGTGCTATATATCGGGTTCACAACCATCTGCAGTTTGTGGCATCCACCAGGGATTCTGGAATGTATTCCACACAGATAAACGTGGACCACTGTAGTTGTGGGGAAAAAAAGCTGTCTTCCCCACCACTACTGAGCACTCCAGTGTTAAACCATTTGGGCCAAGTACTAGGGAGTCAGCCTGAGTTAGTAGTTCCCAATCAGGGGCCACTTTGCTGCCCAGAGGACAAGTGACAGTGTCTAGAGATATTCTGGTTGTCACAATAGAAGGAGAAGCAACAGAGATCTAGTAGGTAGGGACTTGCTGCTAAACATCCTCCAATTCACAGGACACGCCACACCAGGCTAAGGCTCCAAGACTAAAGTCAATAGTGCCAGCGTTGAAAATCTCAACTAAGCCGGGCGTGGTGGCGCACGCCTTTAATCCCAGCACTCTGGAGGCTGAGGTAGGCGGAGCGTTGTGAGTTCGAGGCCAGCTTGAGCTACAACGCGAGCACAAAGGTCGGTCTGAGCTACATAGTGCAACCCTGCCTCAAAAAAAAACCAGGACTGGGAGTTTGGCTCCGTGGCTTGAGCACCTGTTTGGCAGGCACGAGGTTGCAAGTTCAATCCCCAGTGCCCCCCCCCAAAAAAAAAAGAAAGAAAAGAAAAGAAAATCTCGACTAAATGAGCAGAGGCAAAGGTGAGAGAGCTGTTAAAGGTCCCAGAGCAGCAAGCCAATAAAAACACCACCCTCTTCACACACGGGAAAGAAGCTGAGAATGGAAAAGCACTACACTGACTTCCCTCCTCCTTCCGAGTAGTCCTGAACACCTGCTCCAGCTCGGACATCTGTGGGTAAAGCCAGAGTCTGGAAAGGACTGGACGAGCAGCTCTGCTCCTCCTCAAGCTGACAACGCAGCTCTGCTTCCTTCCACCCTGGTGCTCACTTTCCACAGATGGCAGCCCGCCGAGGACAGCGTAGCCCACGCTGGCAAGAAGGTTTTTTAAAACACTCCCCTTTGGGCCCAGTGCAGAAGGAGCAGGGGCCTTAGCTCTCTAGCTGTTATACAAGCAAAGAACGACGACACAGAATCTGGAGAAAGATGCCTGAGATGACTAGGCCCAGAATCTTATGGGGTCATACATTTCTCAGAAGACCAAATAAAACTTATATACGTCTTCCCTGGGGCGGGGGGAATCACTTATAAATATTTACACTTCAATTTTGAGGTTAAGTGATCTAACAAATCCTGATTAAGTAACCATCCTTTCCTCCGAGCAGGTTAGAGGAGTCCTCTGCTCCCTCTAGAACTGATGAAGCCCGAGCCCAGAGCTGTCATTCCCCTTTCAGGTCCAAACTCAAGTTTTAACACTTTTATGAATTTGATTGAAAAACTGCTTGACATGGTATACCTATTTGTACTAAGAAATAACTTGACCTAGAGGAGGCTGGGCTTGGTGGTGCACGCCTTTAATCCCAGCACTTGAGAGGTTGAGGTAGGAGAAGCGTTGTGAGTTCGAGGCCGGCTTGGGCTACAACATGAGCGCAAGGCCAGCCTGAGCTACATAGTGCGACCCTGCCTCAAAAAACTACGGCTGGGAGTTTGGCTCAGTGGCTTAAAGGCAAGTTGCAGATTTATGTGTTTGTGTGTGCATCCGTGTGTGTTTCCTTGTTCCATCTGTGTCAGGCCTTGTACTTCTAGGGACTTGTGGCTTAAGCGTCTGCCTGGTAGGTGCAAGGTTGTGAGTTCAACCCCTGGTGCTGCAAAAAAAAAAAAAAAAAAAAAAAAACCAACTTGACCTAAAACACCTTAGTATAGGTTTTTTTTTCTGGTACAGGGAATCGAACTCAGGACCTCGTGCTTGCCAGGCAGGTGCTGTGCCGCTGAGCTACATTCCTGGAAGCACTGGATTTCTTTTGATGTTGTTGTTGTTGTTGTTTTTAATATCTGAAAGTCAAAGTTATTTCGGTCATAAACAAAATTAGCCTGTCTTAAAACATATTCTTGGGTATTCTATTTGTGTATCTTCCATGCCCTGGAAATTCCAAGGTTAATTCAAAACGGAATATTTTAGGATATTCAAGAAAAGAAATAACTACCTTTAACACCAGTTTCACAGAAGGTTTTTGGTAGGGAATAATAGTATACACAATGAAAGCATTAATGAAACTTTTAACGCTCCTTTCTGTAATATTTAAAATAGTCAATATCTGCCTCAAAATTAGGCATGGAAGATCAGTGTTAACATCGGATGTTTTGTGCTTTATATTTTTTATAATGTTCAAAATGTAGGTAGAAGATTTGACATTTGTGAACATGCTTTCACAAAAGTGAATTCCAAATTACTAAGCTTTCTTCATATCTTTTCATACTGTCTCACATCACTGTAAGAAAGTACTTGTCATGTATTAATAACTCCCTTAACCCCCTGAGGTAGGAGGAGCGTTGTGAGTTCGAGGCCAGCTTCTCTCCCCAAAAAGAACGTCTTTTAGGGTCATCCGCCATTTGGGCACTGCGAGGTGCACTGCTGCTAGTGAAAACCAATTCTTACTGCACACAGAAATGAAGGCATCTACCTGTTTCCCTTTCACAATCTGGATTCAGTCCCTAGACGTACAAGGCCTGACACAGAGGGAACCAGCAAACACACACGGATGCACACACAAACACATAAATCTGCAACTTGCCTTTGTCTTTCTCACAGAATCATCCAAACCTCTTTCTTGCCTGAGTAAAGAGGATTATATTCTCTTCCCCACACAGGATGTAGAACTGCCACCCCTGGATGACACATTTAAAAGACAACACTCCTTAAATGAACTCACCGAAGCTGCGAAATAGTGTGCAAAGCTGTCATGAGGATTCCACTGCACAGCTCCAATGTCCCACTTGCTCTGGCGAGAGATTTTCCGGTGACCTTCAAAAGGGGCATCTAGATTGACGATGTAGAGGAATCTGCGGCTAGGAGTACAACATCAACACTATGGCAACACAGTGATACAACGGCATTAGCATGAAGATAGAAAGTGCACTTAGAAGTCCATACAGTTGCAAGCAGTGCTCAAACATAACCCAGATATACACAACACTTACCGACTTTGAAAGGTTTAGGCAAGTCACAGGGTAACTCATTTTGGTGGATAAACAAACAGGAACAGGATCCCTGTGACAGTCTCCCTTCAGAGCTGGCCGTCCCTCCCACATCCACTGTGTCTACTTTCTTCTCCCAGACTATCCTGAGGCCTCAGCTAGGGTCAGTCCCACACTATGTCCACGACCTGGTCTACACTTCCACTGTTGCATTTATTTCTATAGCAGGACTACTAATGAATGCTAAGACTACTGTCCAACTCAGCTGACTGGCACCACGTCTTAAATAATTTATCTTTGTGTGCTCCACACTCACGAAATGCGTGTTAAATTAAACACGTTACTTATCACTAAGCCAAAATCCTGCAGAAAATCTCCAATTCCCCTGAAAGTCTATTCCCTGGAAACTATATTTTGTCTATAAGGAAGATAAATAATAACCTGGGAGAAGGAATAATAATTAAACAACATAGTAAGTGCCACTAAGGTTCAAGGGGCAAACCAATATAAAGAATCTGAGCCAGGCATGGTGGTACATGCTGTTAATCCCAATATGTGGGAGATTAAGGCAGGAAGACTGCAAGATTAAGCCCAGTCTAAGCAATTTAGTGATTTATGGAGACCCTGTCTCAAAATAAAACATTCAAAAAGGTCAGGAAGTAGCTCCATGTGACCCTGGGTTCAATACCACACACATATGTGCACACACACACAATCTGAAAATAAGGATGCCCTGTTGTTTATCTATTTTCCTGTTATTTTACATTACAAAAAAGAATCCTTGGTATATGAATCGACATCTCTGCAGCCATCTACTATTGACTCTTCATTAGAGAACATGCAAAACCCCTGGATATTAGTGGGGACAGCTAGGCTCAAAACAAGATTAACAGTACTTGTCCAGAAAAGCTAGGAAGTAACATGCAAAACTCTGATGGCCGCAGAGACTCTAAAAAGGGATGGCTAAGGGAGAAAGATGACACAGGGAATATACAATTTCACAAAACTGCAACTTCTAAGAAAGTTACCACAAGCCAGGCGTGGTGGCGCACACCTTTAATCCCAGCACTCGGGAGGCTGAGGTAGGAGGAGCACTGTGAGTTCGAGGCTGGCTTGGGCTACAATGTGAGCACAAGGCTGGCCTAAACTACACAGTGCGACCCTGTCTCAAAAAACTAGGGCCAGGAGTTTAGCTCAGTGGCTTAAGCGCCTGCCTGGCAGGTATGAGGTTGTGAGTTGGATCCCCGGTGCCCCCCTCAAAAAAAATTACTGCTAAACAAAGATCTAGAACCCTGATGACCTCCAAAAGATCACCTGCTCCTGTAGTGGGCAGCCTAGCATCTTCCCATTAGAAAGAAAAACAGCAGGATACATACATGGCTACGAACTATGGATATGGGGTGTGTATCACTAGTTCAGAGATATCACACAGCAAACGCAGGGTAGCACAAAGCAGGCACTTCAGGACAAACGTGGCTGAAAGAACATATGTGCTTGGCTTCATTCCCCTTGAAATCCCACTAAAATAAGAGTTGAAGAAAGGAGAGAGAAGTGGGGGGAAAGGGGGAGGGAAGGATGGAGGGAGGGAGGGAAAGAGAGAGAGGAGCGAGAGAAGAGAGGGAAAGAAGGCAGACAGGCAGGCAGGAAGGCAGGCCCAAAAAGGCAAAAACAATGAGATAAGGCTAGGGATGTAGCTCAGTGGTAGAGTACTTGCCTAACATATGTGAGGCCCTGGGTTGGATTCTCAGTACTGCCAAAAGTGCGGGAAAGAACAGAAATGAAAAACAGATGCAGGGCCGGGGATATAGCTCAGTGGCACAAACACCTGCCTGGCAAACACAAAATCCTAAATTTGATTCCTGGTACTAAAAGAAAACAAAAATTAAAAAAAGGAAAAACAAAGCAAAGCAGATGGACAAATTGTAATTGACCTAGAAGAGAGAAAGCTAAATGAAACCTGATGCGGAAGCATGGAAGAGACTGAGAAGCAAGCTGATTCACACTGCAGGGCCCAGCATGAATTAAGAGGTAGAGCTAGAGGACAAGAACAGAACAGAACAGGTTTGGAAGAGCAGCTAAGAAGAGCGGTTTGAGTGCCGCCCACACCACCAGGGGCTGCCTCTCTTCACCCAGGTGGAGCGCAGGTGCGTGGGACCAGGTAAGGTGCTGCAATCCAAAGACGGTGCTGAGCCCTCATTCCCCTACTGAGCGCAGCACACAATGCTGCTTTTTGTTTTTCAGACAGACACTCCTCCAGTGAGAACACCAGACCAAGAGAAAAAGAAAACAAAAGCAAGCAAACCAACAAGGACAAGGCCCTGAGATAATGATCTCTGGACGTCTGAAGATGCCTGCTTCCTCCCTGTCTCCCTGCAGCAAGTCCCACCACCCACCCACCACCTGCCCAGGGTGTTTCCACAGGTTCCCTGTCCACTGAGAGCCATGGCCTGAAACACAGGATCCACACAAGGAAAAGGCAAAAAGGAACTCAAAGGAAATGGGGATATTGCAGAGAAAAGAAAGAGCCTGGGATCAATATTCCAAGCTAAGAGTTAAGAGAAAAGACAATGTAAAAAACAGAGAATATTAAAATAGTTGAAATTTTTAAAAATCTGGAAAATTTCTGAAAATTAACATAGCTGCAATGTCAGAAAACCTGATAGGAGGGTTGGAAATTAAAGTTGAAGCCTCAATGGCTACAGTGGTGCATGGTTGTAATTCTATGTATTCAGGAGGCTGAGGCAGGAGAACCACAAGTTTAAGGGCCAGTGATATAGATCAGCAGCACAGCGCCTGCCTGGCAAGTGCAAGGTCCTCAGTTTGATTCCTGGTACCACAAAACAACAACAACAACAAAGCAAGTGTAACAGCAGCCTGGACAACTTACTGAGACCCTGCCTCAAAATAAAAAATAAAAATGGTAGGGGTGTAACTCAGTAGAGAATTCTTACGCTCAATCCCCAGTAATGGAAAAATAAATAAATAAATAAACAAATTTTTTAAATCAAAAGAATAATAAGGCCAAAAGAGACTCCAGATAGGAAATCTAATACTGTTCAACAGGGCAAAAGACAATGCAGGAAAATTTCTCCCAATGAAAAGACACAACCATCTAGATTGGAAGGGCTTTCCAAGGGGCCAAAAAAATTCTGTCTCTTAACCTGAATGGTGATTACATAGGGTATATATTTGCAAATTTATTTAACTGTTCATTTCAGGTTACCATATATACATTTTATCACACATACTTTAAAATTCAGTATTAGAAAATGAAATGAGTCAGGCATGGTGGTGCATGCCTTTAACCCCAGCACTCGGGAGGCTGAGGCAGGAGGATCACTGTGAGTTCAAGACCAGCCTGGGCTATAAAGTGAGTTCAAGGCCAGCCTGAACTGCATAGTGAGACCCTGTCTCAAAAAATAGGGGCAGGAGGCTGGGCATGGTGGCGCACACCTTTAATCCCAGCACTCAGGAGGCTGAGGTAGGAGGAGCGTGGTGAGTTCAAGGCCAGCTTGGGCTATAACGTGAGCGCAAGGCCGGCCTGAGCTACACAGTGTGACCCTGCCTCAAAAAACTAGGGCCGGGGGTTTGGCTCAGGGGCTTAAGCACCTGTCTGACAGGCTCGAGGTTGTGAGTTCGATACCCAGTGCTGCAAAAAAAAATTAAAAAAAAAAAAATAAGGCCAGGGATTTAGCTTAGAAGCATAAGGTTGTGAGTTTGATCCTCAGTACCAAAAAAAAAAAAAAAGAAGAAGAAAATGAAATGATACTCATGTTGAAAAATAATGTGGGTGCATATCTAAGAACACACCAAAACAGGAGCACTTCCATGATTTCTAGTCACGTAATTCCATTTCTCCTAAAATACTCAGGATGGTATTTTCCACATCAGTGAATGCTGGGACATCTAACTTCTGGGGTCCAGTTACTCCAGGGCACTAAGAGTATTTTATAGGTCATTAATATAGCTATGCAATGCCAAGTATATGTTATGCCTCTATTTGTTTAGATGAAACAATAATGCAAAAAAGGAGGAGGGGTTTCAAGTGCACAGACACAGGGCAAAGCAATCATGGTAAAAATTTCACAAACTCTAGAGACAAAAATAGTATTCTAACACTTCCAAAAAGAAAGCAGGTCACAAAGAACCTATAATCAGAATGGCATAGGACCTCTCTATAATAACTGAGAGCCAGGGATCTAGCTCAGTGGCATAAACGCCTGCTTGGCAAGGACAAGGTCATGAGTTTGATCCCCAGTACAAAAAAAAAGTCAAAAAATCAAAAACCCTGAGAAAGAGGACCCCCAAACACAGACTCAACCCAATAACTGTTCTATAATTACACTGGAAAGAGGGAAAAGGTCAGGTAGATATGGAAGGACCTATGGAGCAAGGAAAAAGTACCAGATCCTCATCTTCTGTTGTAAGAAGTCAATTTTCCATGGGTGAGACCAAATAGAGTGGTATATGTATACCATTTGGGAAAATGGAGGCAATCCAAAGACAGAGCTAAAATGTATTAGATTTCACATATTCAGAAGTGGGGTTTCTGGAAAGGATTGAATCATGGGGGAGCTATACTCCTCAGTGGGTCTGCCCACTGACGAGTTTACAAGTCAATGTGCCGGTAGGAAGTGGAACCTGGTTGGAAGTGGCTCACTGGGGACATGATCTGGAATGGTGCATTCTCCTTAGCTCCTCCCTTCTCTCTGCTTCCTGGCTGCCATGGGTTGAGCAGTCCTCCTCTGCCAGGCTCTTTCACCACGCTGCTTCTGCGTTGGAGCTGGCCAACCAAAGACTCAACCCACTGAAACTGTGAGCCAAAATAAATGTCTCCTCCTTTAAGTTGTGGGTGGCAGGTATTTTGTTCCAGTGACAGGAATATACATACCATTTGGAAAAATGGAGACAATTAAAGAGTATTAAGTGATCGCTTCTGGGATCAGAGGTGGGGTGCTATGGCTTGTGTCTAGATGTCCTAAAGCTTCAAGGGTTATAGGAGGGGTTTTTCAGAGGTGGCTGGGTCTAGAGTATGTGAGGCTGGGATTAAGGATGTGTGATTATTACATTAGTCCACTGATTAGTTTGGCTTAGATCTGGGTGTGGATAATGGGAAGGCCCACACTGGGTGTGAGTGCTACCCACCCTAAAGGTATATAGCTTGGATAGAATACAAGGGACAGAGAAAGAAGGCTGCTGTCCTAACTTGCCGCTTGCTGCTTTTGCTGCCTCTGCTGCCTCCTGCCTTCCACCTTCCACACGGCGAAGTGTTTTTCCTCTTCTGTGATGCCCCTCTGCCATGCCGCCCTGCCTTGGAGCCAGCTGATTATGGACTAAAACCTCTACAAATCATGAGCCGAAATAAACTTTTTTTCCCTCCAACTTTAGGTGTTGGGTATTTTGTCACAGCAATGAGAAAAGTAACTAACACAAACAGTGAGGTGGAGGCTGCTGCTTTACAACGTAAGCCTAGAATTGCTACTCAACTTTTAAACTATGTACAGGTATTTCCTTGATTTTTAAAAAGTGCTATGGCCGGGCATGGTGACGTACACCTGTAACCCCAGCACTTGGGAAGCTGAGGCACGAGGATTGCTGCAAATTCGAGGCCAGCCTGAACTATATAATGAGACTCTGTCTCAGAAAAAAATAAAAAAGGTGCTTCGAAAAGTGAGTAGGAGGCCGGGGGTTTAGCTCAGCGGCACAAGCACCTGCGTGGCAAGCACGAGGTCGGGAGTTCGATTCCTGGTACCCCCCCGAAAAATAAATAAAAATAAAAATAAAAAAGTCAGTAGGAAAGTAATAATATAACATATCAAAAGCTACTGAACTGTACACTTTAAATGAGTATTTTAATTCAGTGGTATTTTATTTATATGCCAATAAAGCTTTTTTTTTTTTTTTTTTTTGTGGCACCGGGGATTGAACTCACAACCTCGCACCTGCCAGACAGGCGCTTGAGCCACTGAGCCAAACTCCCGGCCCTGGTTTTTTGAGGCAGGGTTGCACTATTTAGCTCAGGCCGGCCTTGCGCTTGCGTTGTAGCCCAAACCGGCCTCAAACTCACAACACTCCGCCTACCTCAGCCTCCCGAGTGCTGGGATTAAAGGCGTGCGCCACCACGCCCGGCTTAAAGCTTTTTTTTTAAATGAAAAAGTGACCAGAAAACTAGAGTCAAAAGACAGAAACACCAAAAAAAAAAAAAAAAAAAAAAAAAAAAAAAA